>JAAALK010000081.1:0-269223 GCA_019279435.1 Zizania palustris
TTAAGCACAGAATTTCCATTTTTGTAGTCAATCTGTTTTGGAAATAATTAGTCCTTTCCATATGTAATAAGTTTTCCAAACATTGGGAACGTCCCTAGGGCTATAAATAACCCTAGAGACTTCAGTTGTAATTCGGGTTTTGATTAGATAAAAGTTTAGCCAATGCTACTTGTCCGTGTAAACCCGTGATCGGTTAGATCGTCGGTTTCACGTTTCAGAACCCCAACTATCCTTGTGCGTCTTTCACATCTAGCAATACTAGTTGCTCCTTTATCTTGTTCTTGCTCGTTCTTCGATTGCTTGTAGGAACAAGGTTGATCACCGATAAGATCAACAACCCTTGGAGTTGGTGTATCGATCGCTACGGCGCAACACGAACGTCTCGTACGGTTGTAGTCAGGCCGTCAACGTTGTCTCCCACCAATCGAAGTTATCTTATCGTATCAACTCACCGAAAGATCGGGCCACCCCATTCCCATTCCCCCATAAAAAAAGGAGAGAAAAAAAGGAACACGCATTGATTTGGTGATTGCGATCTCCTCCAATGGAATCTGGATATGTGGCTGGATCCGTTGTAAAGAGGACGTATCAAGCTTTCCAAAAAGTCCAAGATCATCGAAATCGGAGTTTCCATTTAAACGTTATACACATTTGAATTCGGTGCTGTCCCTGCGGTCCGAATCCGAGTCATCTTCTCAATCGTGTAGAACTTTATTTCTATTTTCTCTTGGAACAAAAGTAATGTCCCAAACTTGTATATTATGTTTGGATGGCCTTGCCTTGGTCCCCAATCAACTTCCACGATGTTCGATGCCCTTGATTTTCTCACAACGCGTCCCTTAATCCATGTAATAATTTATGTAATTGAAAACAACAACTTACGGTGCAACAACCTTTTCTCAAATATATAAAATGTAAATCGAATATAGAAAGCATGCACCTTTGTTTTTATTATATTTATATCCCAGCCGGTGATGTCCTCATCACTGGCGCTTGGGACACCATCTGCTGATCCTAATGCCATGAGTCGTACTGTGTTTTCCTTGATGTCTATTTCTGAGGAACAACTTGATACTCTAGGAGATGATGATCTGTGCTTGTTTAACAACCGGGTGCGACGTGTCTATGATAAGCAAATGTTTAAGAGACACGGCACAAAATCCAGATGCTTCGAGTGTGGTGATTCAGGTCATTTCATTGCCGACTGCCCCAAGCGGAAAATTACAACAAGGGAACCGACGGCAACTCCTACGACTCCGACAAGTACGACAATTCTACAAAGGGCAAGCCCAAGACGAGATTCTTTCGGAAGGCTTTGAAGGACTACAGGCGTGAGAACAAGAAACGAGACAAGGCTTTCTTCGCCGAGATGGAGAAAATCTACTCCAAGAGATCCTCGTCTTCCTTCTCATCGTTGAGCTCAAGTGATGAAGAGATCGTGATCAGGAAGGGGAAGGACAGGTATGATCTGGTGGGCCTCTGTTTCATGGCCTTCGGGGAAAAGCCGAAGAGACGCTCATGTGACAGCCGAAGACCCCACAAGAGCTTCTGCTCAATCGCTCTTGGGGAGAAGAAAGAAAAGGATTCCTCCAACGACTCCGACGACGACGACGATGAGAAGGTATCATCCTATGAACAAGAAGTTGTCAATTTATTAGAACAGAACCGTTAGGAGTTGAAGTATAGGGAGAAACTGCTTAGAGGGGCTAAGAAGAGGATAGATGAGCTTGAGAGTGAGCTTGCCACAACAAATGGCAAGATTGAGAGTCTATCTTCTTCCCCTTGCTTGGGTGAGAGTGGTGAGTGCCCTAACTGTGAGGTGCTGTTGTGTGACGTGATGACTCTTAAGTCCAGGTACACAGAGAGAGTAGATGAGAGAGACACATTGTCCACTGAGCTTGAGAGCGCTCAGCAGGAGCTAAAAGATGCTCATGCCACTATTGTCGCACCTTGTGTAGACTGCCCATCTCATTTAGCTAGTATAGCTGAGCTGAGAGCCAAGAGTGATGAGCAGTTGAGCGAGTTAGCTGGAGTGAGAGCTGAGTTGGAGCAGACTAAGCTAGAGCTTGAGACCTTGTCAGTTCCACCCACTGTTTGTGAGAACTTCCTGACCATTAGAATGGAGTTGATCAAGCTAAAAGCTGAGAAGTCTGTCGAAGCTGATAAAGAGTGTGAGATCTGCTTGTCTCAGGTGGAGGTGTTAGCTTCTTTGAGAGAGGAGCTAGCTGATGTTCAGAACGAGAACTTTTACCTCCGTCAGATCCTGAGTTGGATTAGTGCCAGAGAGCCACAGCTCGGCATGATGATCCAGCAGTTCAAGAGACACGATGGTTTTGGGGTAGGTTACACATATACCAAGGCTAATTTTGAGAGCGCCATTAGTCGTGCAGTGGAGTGGAGTAAGATGACTCCCGAACAGAGATATCCCAAGACTCACTCCACTGAGTCCTTTAAGGATAGTCAGCCCAAGGATGGAGTGATCCAAGAACAACCTAAAGCTCCACCTAAGAAGCAGATCTGGGTTCCAAACCCTAAAACTCTCCACACTTCTCTTGATTCCTTACCTAGACCTTCTCACACCAAGGATGCTACACCCAACACCACCAAACCTAAGAACCCTAAGCCGCAACAACATCCCAAGAAGCCTACCTATTGTTGACACGGAAACGTGCCCCCGCACTTGGGTCAGTCTGGTGATCCAAAAGTGCACGGATACTTAGGGATAGACCTAAGCGTGACGTAGCACTGACGCCGCGTTCCGACTACCCTTAATAGTGATAAGGGGGGTGGAGTCGCCAGGTAACCAAATTACAAGAAATAATCCAATTAACCGAAAGAAATAGATTAAACAGGTTAAAATAAGCAAACCAGTCAGAGTCCTCCTGGTTCGAAGCATGATGCGAAGGGTGCGCCGAAGGGTACCTTCGGCGTCTGGTGCGAAGTGCTCCACCGAAGGGTGCTTCGGTGTTCGGACTGATCTGGTCGAAGGTAGACTCCGAACGGATCTGAACACGGTGGTCACCTCCGAACAACGGGGTTCGGCGTGCGACCTCCGACGCAGCAGATTACAGCATAGTGACGCGAAGGTCACGCGCAGGTTCAACTCTGTCTTGGTGCGGAGTGTAGTCGTGCCGAAGTCTGTCACAACGAAGTATGGTGTGGAGTCTGTTGTCGAAGCTTGCGGACTTTGTCGAAGGGTGTCCCGGGGTCCTCCAAAACCGATCTCTCAGCTCCGAACACCTTCGACGAAGGGGCTCCGAACGTGCGAACCTGCAACAGAGACAATGCGAAGTACCAATTCGGCCTTAGGACCGAATCTTGCGAGGTGTTGCATGGGTGGCGAAGGTAGCAATCTATTACGCAGATTAGCGGATACTTCACAGGCGATGTAACAAGGCGATAGCAATCTGTTACATAGATTAACGGGGACTTCACATGCGAAGTACCAAGGCTTACCACTGTTCTGTAGCGGTGGATGGAGGGCTTCCAGGCAAACCCATGAAGAGGTACAGGAAAGTAAAGGTAAAAGAAAAGGTACGATCAAAGCATGGCTTTGGTTTGGTTTGTGTTAGGGGGTGTCTCCACGCCGGCCAGGCCTCTCTATTTATAGAGGGTTAACTCTAATCTAATCTACTATTAATCCGGTCGGATAAAGATAAAGGATGATGCGTCCAACTCTATCTCTGCCGAGGTGGGCTTCAGCCAGGCCCGCCGAGGTCTGCTCCTCGGGCCGAAGCTTCGGTAGCATGGGCTTCGGCCGGACACGTTGAGGCTTGCTCCTTGGGCCGAAGCTTCGGTAGTGTGGGCTTCGGCCGGGCCCGTTGAGGCTTGTTCCTCGGGCCGAAGCTTCGATAGTGTGGGCTTCAACCAGGCCCGTTGAGGCTTGCTCCTCGGGCCGAAGCTTTGCCAGCATGGGCTTTGGCTGGGCCCGTTGAGGCTTGTTCTTGGGCCGAAGTTTCGACGGCATGAGCCTCCGAAGGTTCCCGAAGCTTCGGCAACGTGGGCCTCTGAAGGTTCCCGAAGCTTCGGCAGCGTGGGCCTCCAAAGGTTCCCGAAGCTTCGGCAGTGTGGGCCTCCGAAGGTTCCCGAAGCTTCGGCAGAGTGGGCCTCCGAAGGCTTCCCGATCGAAGCCCATGGGCTGGCTGGAGGCTTTCGGATACCATAGCTCGACGGGCTTCGGCCCCGTAGGGCTTCAGTCAGACTTTGGACATGTGTATTTTCGACCCAAATCACCAAAAATTGATTTTTCGATAATCTAGCCATTAATGCCATTTTTTGCTATCAACACATGCCCCCCTGCATTTTAGTGAACTAGTGAACTAAAAGCACAATGAGCTTGAGACGATATTGTTCATATCGGCTTTTCGACATTTTATGATGTTTAATTTGCCACACACTCGGGAAATATCTTTTCAAGTACCTACCATTCAAAGCCCTTCGAAACTGCTCTCCCTACAGGGATTCCAACACGTATGCGTTGCCGGGAGCGATTTCGGCTACCTTAAAAGGACCTTCCCAACTAGGCGACCATTTCCCAAATTTGGGAGTTTTCGTGCCTAAAGGCAAAATCGTCTTCCATACCAAGTCTCCTATTTGAAACGATTTTGGTTTAACTTTCTTATTGTAGGCTCTAGCTACTCTCTTCTTGTCTACCTCTATGGATTCTAAAGCTCTTAGCCTCTTATCGGTCACTTCCTCCAGATTGTCCTTCAGAAGAGCTTCATATTCATTGACCGATAAGCCGTCTTGCTTCAACACTCTTAAGGAGCCAAGATCTACCTCTACAGGCAGAACGGCCTCTTGTCCATATACTAACTCATATGGACTGACCTTGGTGGCACCGTGCTTTGCAATCCTACAAGCCCATAACGCCTCGGAAAGCACCTCATGCCACCTTTTAGGAAACTCTTCAATTTTCTTCTTAATAAGCTTAATCACTGTCTTATTACTAAACTTGGCCTGACCATTGGCTTGAGCATAGTAAGGTGAAGAGTTTATCAACTTAATGCCATAGTATTCGGCGAAGTCCCTTACTTCTTTTGAAACAAATGAACTATCTTGATCCGTAGTAAGAGTTTGAGGGATGTCGAATCTATGTATGATGTGCTTTAAAAAAAACGCGTACCTCGTTATGGGTCATGTTCTTGAGAGGTACGGCCTCAGTCCATTTGGTGAAGTAATCTATTGCCATCAACACGAATCGATGCCCTTTTGAAGAAGGAGGGTAGATTTGGCCAATGAAGTCTAAACTCCAACCTCGAAACGGCCATGGCTTGACAATTGGATTGAGTAATGAGGCCGGAGCTAAATGGATATTGCCAAACTTCTGACATGCCTCACACCCTCTGTAGTACTTGAAGCAATCTTCAGTCATAGACAGCCAATAAAAACACGCTCTTTTGAGCATCCAACTCATTTTTTGGGCCAACTGGTGAGTGCCACAAAGTCCCTCATGGACTTCTCCTGTAGCCACCTGGGACTGCTCATGATCTAAACATTTCAATAGCACTCCGTCGATAGTTCGGTGATATAATGTATCGTCTACCAGCACAAATTTGAACGCTTGTCGCCGAACCTTCCGATCAACCCTTCGGCTAGGGTCTTTCAAAAACTGGACGATTGAGATTCTCCAATCGCCCTTACAACTTTCAGAGGGCTTCGCTGGTCCACCTTCTGAAATAACTTCTAACATACTGACCTCGGGGTGCCCCCCGAGCCATTCCAGCTCTTGCCGAAGCCCGGCCGAAGCGGCCGCTCGGAGTGTGCTGGGCCGAAGCCCTTCTGCGGGTTCGGACCCTGTAGAGCCTTCCCCATCTGAGAGGCTTCGGACTATGGGCTCAGGCATGCTGGACCCCTTGGGGGGCGGAGCACTCTGGTCCAGAGGCTCCAGCATGCGGTGGCCTTCGGCGACCCGAGAGCTTCGACCCAAAGGGCGCGCCCATCCAGCGTCACTGGCTTCGGTAATGAGACCAAACACCGGCCTTTCCAACACAGAAAATTTCCCTGTTCTGACTTAGTAGCCAGATGCTTGCTGAGCCAAGTCATTAGCGATTGAATTGGCCTCTCTTGACACGTGAGATATTTTGAAATCATCGAAAGTAGCAACTATGTCTAGGCATTTGTCCAAGTAGCTATTCAGCAAGCCATTAAAACATTGAGCATTCTTGGCCACTTGTTGTACTACTAACAATGAATCACCGTACGCGTGAACATGCTTAGCGCCTATAGACTCTAGTAGTTCAAGACCTAACAACAAAGCTTCGTATTCGGCTTGGTTATTAGTGGAAGCAAACTCTAGTTGGGCCGAGGTTTCAAAGCACATACCATTAGGTGATATGAGAACCACTCCAATACCCTGGCCATTTTTGCAAGCCGAACCATCAAAATAAATTTTCCATGGCACCACTTCAACTAGAGCAATAGCATTACTCCAACTAGCATCTATGTGATGATCAACTATGAAGTTTGCTACGACTTGGCCTTTCATCGCTCTTAGGGGTTCGTAGGCCAAATCGTACTCAATTAATGCGTAAGCCCACTTTCTGATTCTCCCACTTAGAATCGGCTTCTGTAACATGTGCTTTATAACATCGGTTTGGCAAACGACAACACATGTGGTGGGAAGAAGATAATGGCGTAGCTTGGTGCACGCATAATAAAGTGATAAACATAGTCGCTCCACAAACGCGTACCTGGTTTCAGCGTCCAGCAGGCGGCGGCTCAAGAATGTGATGTACTCCTTCCCCTCCACCTCCTGGGTTAGCACGGCTCCAATCACGCTGTCTTCAGCGGTGATGTATAGCCGGAACGGAATCCCGGCCTTGGGTGCTCTCACCACGGGTGGTGATGATATGCAATCTTTGATCTTCTCAAAAGCATTTTGCTGGTTTGCCTCCCAAGTGAACTCGGCTTCATTTTTTAACCGGAGTATGGGGACAAAGGCATCAATCTTGCCGGACAAGTTGGATATAAAGCGACGCAAATAGTTCAACTTGCCAATCAACTTTTGTACATCCTTCTTGCATGCCGGCGCTGCAATGTTTCTAATCTTCTCAAGTCTCTTAGGATCAATCTCTATGCCTCTCTCATGAATCATGAAACCCAAAAACTTACCTGCCGACACTCCAAAAGCACACTTGAGTGGGTTCATTTTCAACCCATACTGTCACATCCTATTGAAAGCAACCTTCAAATCAGCTAAATGGTTTCCCATAGCGTCCGATTTGACCACGACGTCATCGATGTAGACTCCTAACAAATCATGAAAGATCAAGTTCATGGCGCACTGATACGTGGCGCCAGCATTTTTCAACCCAAAAGTCATGACGACCCATTCGAACAAACCAACAAAACCAGGGCATCGAAAGGCAGTCTTATAGACGTCCTCTATGGCCATAAAGATTTGATTATAACTGGCGTTACCATCAAGAAAACTTAGTACCTTATGTCCTGAAGCATCGTTGATCAGCATGTCGGCTATTGGCATTGGATACTCGTCTTTTGGGGTGGCTCTGTTCAGATCTCTGAAATCAATGCATACTCGTATCTTTCCACTCCCTTTCTTCTCTTTAGGTACAATGTTAGCAACCCATTCCGCGTACCTGCATGGCCTAATAAATTCAGCCTTAAGTAGTCGTTCCACTTCCTCTTTAACTCGGTCATAGACGGCCGAATTGAAGTGGCGGGGAGGCTGTTTATAAGGCCTGAACCCGGGTTTGATGGGCAGCCGATGCTCCATGAGCTCGCGGTTTAGCCCTGGCATTTCGCTATACTCCCATGCGAAACAATCGACATACGACCGAAGTAACTTTATTACTTCAGCCTTTACATCGGGCTGTAAATGTTGGTTTACAAAAGTCGGCCTTGGGATGCTACCATTGCCTATATCAACTTCCTCTAGGGGGTCGGCCGACGCAAAACCATGCCCTAACTTTTCTACTTCACTAAAGTCCTCGATGGCCTCGGCAATACCGTCTTGATTAGACCGATATTGCTCCACGCGAGACTTTAGCCATTCTAAATTATTTTTGCTAGACATGACTACTAATAAAAAAACAGTTGTGCTACTCCAGCCGGCTTTACAGACACTGGTATGAACCATCCTCTGGATACACTAACAAAGTCATAATCCAAAAGATCTCTACCTGATAGACACTCTACTATGTTATGGACGGCGTTGACCGACACATCGACCAAAGCTACTTGGGCCGAAGTATCCGCGGGGATGACTTCCACCTCATCGCCGTCCCATTGTACCAAGCACTGGTGTAGGGTAGAGGGTATGCAACAGTTTGCATGGATCCAATCACGTCCGAGTAACACACTACAGTTACCTTGCACGTCGACGACGAAGAACGTTGTTGGCAACGTCTTGTTGCCCACCGTCAACTCCATAGAGAGCACTCCCTTGGCCTCGGATCTCTCGCCATTGAAGTCGTTGAGCATCAAGTTAGTCTTCTTCAGGTCATCTTCGTCCCTGCCAAGTTTCTTCAATAATGAATAAGGCATTAGGTTAACAGTGGCACCGCCGTCGACGAGCATCCGAGAAATCGGCTTCCCATCGATGTTGATGGGGGACTGGTCCCGATCTTCTACTAGGTAAAGGATAACTTGGGTTGGTGGAGAATCTCGACGTTGGCGATCCAAGGCTCCGGTCCGGCGGATCAAAACCTTGCAATCGTTACATCACTGTCTCCGTTGGTTATCAACCACGCAGAACGCGATTGACCTCGCCACGAAGGCTAATTCCTGCAAGCAAACCCAAGAACACAAGCAAGAACAGGAAGGATACAAGTCGAATGCCAAAACACTGACAAACGATGATAAGGTGAGGTTTCACAAACGCCAATGCAGCAGCCAATCGGTCCGGTGCAAGAGGCGGGATCTAAACACACAAGTGTAGATGCAAACAAAGCAAAACCTAACCCTAGAGGCGGCTGGCGTGAGAATATATAGGGCGTGGGCAGCCTGTGGAAGGCGAACAGACTTGGGCTGTGGGCTAGAAGACGTACAGACTCAGATTATGGCCAACACGGCCCAGTTTTGTCATGCAGGACTGTTTTAAATACACAGGACGGCTCGAGACTCCAAATGAGGTGGAATCAACAGAAAACGATCCGTCTTCTCCTCAGCTTTCCAAAAAGTCCAAGAACGTGCAAATCGGACTTCGTATGAGGAAGTTATGCCCATTTTAGTGCATGGTGGTCGATGTAGTCCGAACCAGCGAATTCTTGACTTCAAGTCATCCGTGCGACTCCGTCTTCAACTCCAACTCTTCTATTCCATCTCCCATGTTCCTAAGCAACAAAATATCACTAGAATTCAGTAGCATCCCGTCCAAACAAATATAATCAAAGTTGCTAAGGAAAGAATTAACCTCATGGTTCAAGCGACGGGCACGGGCGCGTGTGATTGGTCCTAGTAATTGAATTGTAGGTGGAGGCTCCATGTGTGTATCATGTGAAGTGATGTCCTCATCATCCTCCCCCTCTTGAATTGGAGTCGTCCTCGACGCAAGCTCATCGTCAGCTCCCAAATAGGGTTTTAAATCATCAGCACGGGGCATCCATTTAAACTTTCTCAAATCAGGAAAACGATCCTTGCGCAAGTACAACCAAACAAGATCTCCTGGTTTGAAAAACATCTTCTTTCTTCCTTTATTTGTCTTTTGAGCAAAATAGCATGCCTTCTTTTCTATAACTTCCTTGGTCTTCAGATGCATAGCTTTCACAAACTCTGCACGCTTAGTTGCCTCCATGTTTGCTCTCTCTTGAAAAGGAAGTGGCAGCAAATCAAGTGGTGTCATTTGCTTAAAACAATACACCACTTCAGACGGGCACAATTGTGTTGTTGAGTGAACAGCTCTATTGTATGCAAATTCAACATGTGGAAGGCAGTCCTCCCATTCTTTCAAGTTCTTCTTAATCATTGTTCGCAGCAACATGGAGAGTGTACGGTTTACCACCTCTGTTTGACCTTCAGTTTGCGGGTGACAAGTTGTTGAAAATAGCAATTTTGTGCCAAGCTTGGCCCACATTGTCTTCCAAAAGTAACTCATAAACTTCACATCATGATCTGAAACAATGGTTCTAGGCATCTCGTGCAATCTCACAATTTCCCTGAAAAATAAATCAGCAATATGTGAAGCATCGTTGGTCTTGTGACAGGGAATAAAGTGTGCCATTTTAGAAAACCTATCCACTCTTACAAATATGGAGTCTCTCCCCCTCTTTGTCCTAGGCAATCCCACAATAAAGTCCATGCTAATATCTTCCCAAGGTGCACTAGAAACAGGAAGTGGAGTATACAAACCATATGGGTTAAGTTTGGACTTAGCTTTATGGTATGTGGCACAACACTGCACAAATCGTTCAACATCTCTCCGCATCTTTAGCCAATAAAAATTATTGGACAGCAGGGCCAAAGTCTTTTCTCTCCCAAAATGTTCCATTAATCCACCGCCATGTGATTCCTGCAACAACAGCAAACGTACGGACGAATCTGGAACACATAGCTTGTTAGCATGGGACAAGAAACCGTCATAAACATGAAATGTTTTCCAGTCTTTCCCATCATTACATTTAGTGAATGGTTCAGCAAATTCTTTATCTACAACATACAAATCTTTCAAACTTTCCAAATCTGGAACGTTGATATCAAGTTGAGATAAAAGAACAATCCTACGAGACAATGCATCAGCAACCACATTTTCTTTGCCATTCTTGTATTTCACAATGTATGGGAAAGATTCAATAAATTCAACCCATTTAACATGTCTACGATTCAGTTTAGCTTGCCCTCTCAAATATTTGAGTGTGTCATGATCAGAATGTATAATAAACTCCTTAGGCAAAAGGTAATGTCGCCAAGTCTCAAGCAAACGCACTAAGGCATATAATCCATTATCATAGGTAGAATAATTCAACTGTGGACCATGCAATTTCTCACTAGAATAGGTCACGGGTTTACCTCCTTGTAGCAGCACACCTCCTATTCCAACACCACTAGCATCACATTCTAACTCAACAGGCTTACTGAAGTCGGGTAGCTGAAGTAGAGGTGCACGTGTAAGGCGATCCTTGAGTGTGGCAAGAGCTTGTTCTTGTGCTGGCTCCCAAGTAGAAGTAACTCCCTTCTTAGTCAACTTAGGTAAAGGACCGGCTATGGTGCCGAAATCTTTCACAAAACGCCGGTAGAAACCTGCAAGACCAAGAAAACTACGTACTGCAAGGTTAGTTTTAGTTGCATGCATGACACATCCTTTCAGATTAATAACTTGTGATGAGGAAGGAGAAACAACTTTGTCTTTTTGTTGCCTCGAAAGTGTTTTAGCTACTTGCTGATTTTCAGAAAGTTGTTTGCTCTTTTGTGCGTCCCTAGCACGTTTTCTTGTTCAAATTTCACAATTTCAGCAGGAGTCATTGGAAGCAATGTAACTTTCTTTCCTTTATACATAAATGTGTACTTATTGCTCCTACCATGGTGTGTAGCATCAGTATCATATACCCAAGGTCTACCAAGTAATAGAGAACATGCTTGCATTGGTACTACATCAAAATCAGCAACTCCGAAGTATGTACCAATGGAAAATTCGATGTGAGCAGTTTGTGTTACCTTGACCTTACCGCTATCGTTGAGCCATTGCACATGGTAAGGGTGTGGATGTGCACGTGTGGGAAGTTGAAGCTTAGTTACCATGTCGAGGCTCACCAAATTGTTGCAACTACCGCTGTCGATGATGGCATGCACACGACGGTCATTGACGACGAAGAAGGTCTGAAACAGATTGTTCCGTTGTGCCCTATCGTCCTGGTCCATGTGAGTGCTCAAGTCACGTTGTACAATAAGTGCTGCCATGTTAGAGAAAAGACAAAGCAACAAAGAATAATCCTTATGTAAAACAGCTAGGTGGGGTGGTGGATATGTGGTGGAAACAATCCGTCAAGCACCTTACCCACGCTTGCAAGTGTTCTTACCATGCCGCAGTGAGGTCACCGGCCTACAGGTGATGAACCAAGTGGAGGGTGGTGGCAATTGCAAGGAATGAACCTGTCCTGACCAAGAGAAAGGTGTAGCTTGGAAGGCAAAGTAAGTAGCAAGGATTAGCGATAATAATAACAGTTAAACCAAGTTCAATAAGTATTCCCTAGTACTCGTCAAAGTTGCTGGCCTTAGTGCTCCCAAGGTGAAAATTCAAGCAATAGAGGGAAACTATGTGCCCAAAACTCAAATGGAAGCAACACAGGCCAAAATCAGCTCACTGCAGATCGGACAAGAGATCGGACAAGGGAATCTGTTACTGCCGCTGATAATTCTGTTACTACCGTGGATCGGACAAGAGTTGGGACAAGAGATCAGACAAGCAGAATCTGTTACTGCCGCTGATAACTCTGTTACTACCGCTGACCGGACAAGAGTTCGGACAAGAGATCGGACAAGAAGAATCTGTTACTGCCACCGATAATGCTGTTACTACCACTTCTTCTCTTTTTTTGATTTTTTTTCTCTTCTTTTTTTTCACTCTATTTTTTTTTTGAACAAGGATGACCAGAGATGCAACCACAAAAATTGGCACCTACAACTGAGGTGGGATGTGGCTCAAAAAAATTCAAACAAGTTCGCTGACCGGCGAGCAAAAACTTTGACCAATTTTTTTCTTTAACTTCCTGATTTTTTTGGCGATTTTCGTGAGGGCTAACAGGGGAACCATGTTAGGGTACCCACCCAAATTGGGTCAGGAACACGCTCAAAAAATTTCAGATTTTTCTGCCAAACGAGCGAAAAGTTATGCCTGTTTTACTGAAGGGGGGTCACAAAGAGTCGATGTGGAAAAAACAAATAGGGTTGCGGAAGGGGGGTTTTTCGGTGGGGAATTTTTTTTTTCTGAGACAAAAGAACAACTACTACTCAAACGACACAGAGGGATGACTAAACCAGCAACAAGACTCGACCAAGAACACGAACTCAACAAAGTTAAAACTGAAATTAAAATCGCAAGGCACAAAGGGGTTCTCGGTGGGGAATTTTTTTGGTGCGGTTTTCTGGACTCTGGGTAAAAACAAAAGCAGATCGAGATTACCTAACAGGAAATCTGAGCTCTGATACCAACTGATGGGGGACTGGTCCCGATCTTCCGCTAAGTAAAGGATAACTTGGGTTGGTGGAGAATCTCGACGTTGACGATCCAAGGCTCCGGTCCGGCGGATCAAAACCTTGCAATCGTTACACCACTGTCTCCGTTGGTTATCAACCACACAGAACGCGATTGACCTCGCCACGAAGGCTAATTCCTGCAAGCGAACCCAAGAACACAAGCAAGAACAGGAAGGATACAAGTCGAATGCCAAAACACTGACAAACGATGATAAGGTGAGGTTTCACAAACGCCAATGCAGCAGCCAATCGGTCCGGTGCAAGAGGCGGGATCTAAACACACAAGTGTAGATGCAAACAAAGCAAAACCTAATCCTAGAGGCGGCTGGCGTGAGAATATATAGGGCGTGGGCAGCCTGTGGAAGGCGAACAGACTTGGGTTGTGGGCTAGAAGACGTACAGACTCAGATTTTGGCCAACACGACCCAGTTCCGTCACGCAGGACTGTTTTAAACACACAGGATGGCTCGAGACTCCAAATGAGGTGGAACCAACAGCAAACGATCCGTCTTCTACTCAGCTTTCCAAAAAGTCCAAGAACGCGCCAATTGGACTTCGTATGAGGAAGTTATGCCCATTTTGGTGCATGGTGGTCGATGTAGTCCGAACGAGCGAATTCTTGACTTCAAGTCATCCGTGCGACTCCGTCTTCAACTCCAACTCTTCTATTCCATCTCCCATGTTCCTAAGCAACAAAATATCACTAGAATTCAGTAGCATCCCGTCCAAACAAATATAATTAAAGTTGCTAAGGAAAGAATTAACCTCATGGTTCAAGCGATGGGCACGGGCGCGTATGATTGGTCCTAGTAATTGAATTGTAGGTGGAGGCTCCATGTGTGTATCATGTGAAGTGATGTCCTCATAAGATGTGACCCCTGACATAGATGGGATTTAGATGGCGCGCCGAGTCTTGGGGCTTCTCGAAGATGGCATTACATGGACCGAGGTTCAATTAAGAAACCTTGGCCTCGTACCGTGGTGGTGCAAACTCGGCGGGTAATGTGATGACGTAGATGTCCATTGCCTGAGGTGTGAGCCCCTCAGAGACGGGCGAGTAATCATCATCAAGCATGTCATCCTCATCGTCGCTTGGACTGGGAGTCGGGTTGATTATCTCAACCGGCTTCTCTCTCCATACCTGCTTTGTGGTTGGCCGAGGGCGGATCTCTTCGAAGATAGCATCACACTCAGCCTCAGCTACCTTCTCGCGCATCTCCTGTGCCCGTAGCCTTTGTAGGCATCTTTTTTGCGATTTGGACATGCCCGGGGGAGCCCAAGATGGCTTCGGCTTGGTGCCTAGAGCTACCGTTTGGCCCCTGTTAATTCTGGCCAAAGTGTGCCCTTCAGCCTCGGCACCCTGTGTTCGAAGGGGGCTTCGCTGCGAACCCCGTCGATCGGATCGGCCTTGTTCGGTCGATCGAACCAAGATTCGGCGCGGAGCTCGGCCGAAGCATGCGGCTTACCTCCGTTAGACCTCGACGACAGAGTCTTTGGGATTGGGACTTCCTGAGACCCAACTCTGATAGTTATGGCTTCGGACTCCCTGACTTCGGCCTCTGCGTGTTCGCATCCTTTGGTTTCGTTCTGCAGGGTCTGATTCGAAGGTACCACAGACAGTCTGTGGATGATGCCCCCCTCCGCTACGTCTGTTTGCCCCTGCCATCCACCAAACTCTGAAAGAAAACAAGGCATAGGGTTAGTCTGCGGAGGGTAACCTGATCCAGATAAATGCGGAGCCCACGGGGTTCCCGCCTAGTCATACGGCAGAGGCATCGAAGGCTCTAGCGGCCTCACCCACTGCGAGCCGAACCCGTTGCCTGGAGGGAGGTTCGGCCAAGTTGAAGGCATCTCGGACCACACCAGTGAAGGGTCCTGCCAGGCCGAAGGTATGTTCGGCCAGTGCAGGCCAAAGCCTCCTATCGGAGAAGTCCACCATGGTGCGGGGTTTGGCCATTGGGGGCTGAAGCTGTCGCATGGGGAACCTGACCACTGGGGTTCGAAGTCATTGCACGGGGGGCTCGACCATTGTGACCCAAAACCACCATGCGGAGCACCAGGATACTGCGGCCCGAAGCCTTTGTGCGGAGGGTTCGCAACCCTCGGTCCGAAGCCACCCTTCGAAGGTCTTGGACCCTTCGGCCGTTTTGACTTGGCGTGCGGACCTGCTTCTTTAGCCCTCCTCTGATGCTTGTTCAGCAGCATGTCATATGTTACCTTTGGCCTCTTGCGAACCTTAGCCGAAGGGGTATTGACATTCTGTTTCCACACTCCTACCTCGGGGTTCTTTGGTACGAGTGTGCGAGTACGCGGTTCTCCAACAACCACATATTTTCCTTTAGCAGACTCGGCCTGTTCTGGCCGAATCAACACCTTCTTCTCGCCGAGGTCGACGGCGTTGACTAGAAAAGGATCTTTATCCAGCTTCATTTTTGGATCATGGTCTATCCTCAATCGTCCTTCTTCTATGGCCGATTGTATCTATCGTCGAAAAACATTGCAATCATTAGTATTATGAGAATGCGAATCATGACACTTACAATATGGATTCTTTTTTAACTCATCGGCAGGTGGGATAACCTGACCCTTAGGTAACCTGAGAAGCTGACTTTTTAAGAGGAAATCAAATATTTTATCACATTTAGTCACGTCGAACGAGTATTTGATCTCATTAGGTCTATTTTTTGTGGGGGGTGGTCGAAGTTCGGAGCAAGTGACATGTTTGTTTTTAGCGTTTGTAACCTATTCGGCCGCGTACATGTCGGCCGAATCCTCCTCCTCTAACTCTTCCTCATCAGAGTGTTCCATGATGTGGATTTCGGCCCTAGGCTTGCTGAACGTCTTAATAAATTTCTTATCTTTGGCTCGGCCTTCTTGGACCAGAGCCTACTGTAGGACTTGGCTAACTTCTAAAAAGCTCTGGTTATCAAACCTTTCTTTGAGTTCGGAGTGCAGCCCATTAAAAGCTAATTCCGCTAAGTCCCTTTCTGAAATACTAAGACTAAAGCACCGGTTTCTAGTATCCTTGAAATGCTTGATATACTCAGAGGCGCTCTCACTAGATTTTTGCTTTACTGATGTCAAATACGAAAGCCTAAGCTCTGTTTCACCCGTGTAGAAATAATCATGGAACTTCCGCTCCAAATCGTCCCACGTGTGGATGGAGTTCGGCGGGAGCGCCGAAAACCAGGTGAAAGCCTTGCCGGATAGCGAGAGAGAAAATAGTCTAACTTTTAGGGCGTCTATCCTGCTAACCTCCATTGCGCCAAAAATTGACTAACATGCTCTAGTGTGGTCCTGCTGCCCTCGCCATCGAATTTAGTAAACTCGGGGATCCTATAGCCGCGAGGGTAGGGCACTGTATCAAGATGATCGGGGTATGGTTTGCGATAGATCCCAACCCGTCCCTTGGGCACGAAGCCGGCACACTCCCTAAACAGTGCACGGATCCGTTCATCTAAATCATCTTGGTAGTTTGTTTGCATGCGCCTCTCATGTGGGGGCGGGACACGCGGTGGGATATCGGCGTGTCGGCCCTGTGTTTCTTCCCTATGCGCTATTCGTATAACGTGCTCATGTCCGGGCGCCTGTGCGTGTGGTGCGGGTAGCGCGGGTATTGGCATAGGTGTTGTGTGAGATGCAGTGTTAGTTTGTTCATAGGTATAATGACCGGTCTCGGCCATAAGTGGTGAGGCCGAAGACATGTTCGTCGGAGGTGCACTAGCTATAGGAATCGGGGGTGCGGCCTCAGTGAAGCCAAACCTTCTAAGAGCCACCTCTACTTGGGAGCTGACTGTCGAATCTAAACGGTTGGCTAGCGAAGCGCTAACGGCCTGATCTACTGACGCGGCTATTTTTTGCTCAATTTCTAAAGAAGATAAGCGAGGCGATACCGGTGTTACCTGGACCTGAGCGGGGCCGAGGTTGACGATGTCGTGCTTGACGAAGCCTGCGCGTGTCTTGATGTATCCTCCAAGCATCATGTCTTGGAGCACCTTTAGCCTTGCCTCGATCTATGCTCGGTCTTCTGCGGGGATATCTTCGAGAGTAGGGGACATTATGTTGCGGCTGTCGATATCTGCACCTCTTGTTGTGTCCATTGGCGGTGTAGACGTAGTAGTCGAAGTAGATGTATCGGCGGCCGATGTAGACGTACTCATCGTGTTGGCGTAGCCTTCCCCAGCGGAGTCGCCAAAAAGTGTGATGACAAGGAAATGTGCCCCCGCACTTGGGTCAGTCCGGCGATCCAAAAGTGCACGGATACTTAGGGATAGGCCTAAGCGTGACGTAGCACTGACGCCGCGTTCCGACTACCCTTAATAGTCATAAGGAGGGTGGAGTCGTCAGGCAACCAGATTACAAGAAATAATCCAATTAGTCAAAAGAAATAGATTAAACAGGTTAAAATCAGCAAACCAGTCGGAGTCCTCCTGGTTCAAAGCCTGATGCGAAGGGTGCGCCGAAGGGTACCTTCGGCGTCTGGTGCAAAGTGCTCCGCCGAAGGGTGCTTCGGTGTTTGGACTGATCCGGTCTAAGGTAGACTCCGAACGGATCTGAACACGGTGGTCACCTCCGAATAGCGGGGTTCGGCATGCGACCTCCGACGCAGCAGATTACAGCATAGTGACATGAAGGTCACGCGCAGGTGCAACTCCGTCTTGGTGCGGAGTGTAGTCGTGCTGAAGTCTGTCACAACGAAGTATGGTGCAGAGTCTGTTGTCGAAGCCTGTGGACTTTGTCGAAGGGCGTCCCGGGGTCCTCCAGAACCGATCTCTCAGCTTTGGACACCTTCGACAAAGGGGCTCAGAACGTGCGAACCTGCAACAGAGACGATGCGAAGTACCAATTCGGCCTTAGGACCGAATCTTGCGAGGTGTTGCACGGGTGGCGAAGGTAGCAATCTATTACGTAGATTAGCGGATACTTCACAGGCGAAGTAACAAGGCGATATCAATCTATTACGTAGATTAACGGGGACTTCATGGGCGAAGTACCAAGGCTTGCCACTGTTCTGTAGCAGCGGACAGAGGGCTTCCAGGCAAACCCACAAAGAGGTACAGGAAAGTAAAGGTACGATCAAAGCATGGCTTTGGTTTGGTTTGTGTTGGGGGGGTCTCCACACCGGCTAGGCCTCTCTATTTATAGAGGGTTAACTCTAATCTAATCTACTATTAATCCAGCCGGATAAAGATAAAGGATGACGTGTCCAACTCTATCTCTGCCGAGGTGGGCTTCGGCCAGGCCTGCCGAGGCCTGCTCCTCGGGCCGAAGCTTCGGCAGCGTGGGCTTCGGCCGGGCCCATTGAGGCTTGCTCCTTGGGCTGAAGCTTCGGTAGCGTGGGCTTAGGCTGGGCCCGTTGAGGCTTGTTCCTCGGGCCAAAGCTTTGATACTGTGGGCTTCGACCAGGCCCGTTGAGGCTTGTTCCTCGGGCCGAAGCTTTGCCAGTATGGGCTTCGGCTGGGCCCGTCGAAGCTTGTTCTTGGGCCGAAGTTTCGATGGCGTGAGCCTCCGAAGGTTCCCGAAGCTTCGGCAGCGTGGGCCTCTGAAGGTTCCCGAAGCTTTGGCAGCGTGGTCCTCCGAAGGTTCCCGAAGCTTCGGCAGCGTGGGCCTCTGAAGGCTTCCCGGTCGAAGCCCATAGGCTGGCTGGAGGCTTTCGGAGCCCATAGCTCGACGGGCTTCGGCCCCGTAGGTCTTCGGTCAGACCCTGGACATGTGTATTTTCAGCCCAAATCACCAAAAATTTATTTTTCGACAATCTAGCCATTAATGCCATTTTTTGCTATCAACACCTATCACTGTGAGTTTTGTCAGAGAGACGGGCATCTTTAGGAGTTTTGCTTTAGGAGGAAGCGGGTTGAGCGAGCAGAGAGAGCTCGAGGTGGGCAGGAGTAGTTCTACCAGCAGGGTGGTAGATAGAGAGTTCCTCGACGTAGAGAGAGGCTAGAGGCCAGGCCACGTCGTGTAGGTGGTGGTAGAGGAGACGGTTTTCTTGACCGTGCTCCGGAGGGTGGTTTCCGTTCCGGCAAAGTTCCAGGTCATTATGGATACGGTTTTGGACCTTGTGACCATGATTTTAGGAAGAACAAAGGACCGCGCTTTGAGCCGTGTTTTGGTCCCAACTCATATGATTCCTTCTGCTTTCCTACTTACGAGCAGATGGCTCGACACTGGTTTAGTACTTTTACTACACCTAGCGGTCGACCATTTGCTCCCACTCATGACCATTGATCTTGCAGGATCGAGGACTGGAGGACGTATGGATCATGGACTCAGGATGTTCTCGCCATATGACGGGACACCGTAGATGGTTCTCCAGCCTCACTCCCCCGAGCTCCAAGGAATACATCACTTTCGGGAACAGTGGTCAAGGGAAGGTACAAGGTATTAGGTCGATTCGTATTTCTGATTATTTCTCTTTAAAGAATGTTGCTTTAGTTGGAAATCTGAACTTTAATCTAATTTCTGTTTCGCAACTGCTTGAGGAGGGTTTAGAAGTGTGCTTTAAGAAGGGCATGTCTTCTGTTGTTGATTCTAGAGGATTTTTAGTTTTCCGGATCTTACCTTTTGGTAAGGTTTTTCGTATTGATTTCTCTAGTTCTTCTGGCCCTTCTCGCTGTCTGATGGCCGTATCCTCCTCTGAGTTATGGAAGTGGCATTGAAGGTTAGGCCATTTGAGATTTGATCTGCTTGTCAGGTTGAGTTCTATGGATCTTATCCGAGGTTTGCCTAAGCTTAAGATGGAGAAGGATCTAGTGTGTCATCCTTGTCATCATGGGAAAATGGTTGCCGCTTCTCACGCACATGTGACTCATGTGATGACTTCGTACCCAGGAGAGTTGTTGCACATGGATACAGTAGGTCCAGCTCGAGTACGCTCAGTCGGTGGGAAGTGGTACGCTCTTGTGATAGTTGACGATTTTTCTCGATTTTTGTGGGTTTACTTTCTATAGTCTAAGGATGAGACTTTTCAATATGTTCATGACCTGATTTTGAAGCTGAAGAACGAGAATAATGGTCTAATGCGAGCAATTCATTCAGACAATGGATCTGAGTTTAAGAACTCTCAGTTCGTCAGTTTTTGTAGTGATCAGGGTCTTGATCATCAGTTCTCTGCTCCTTACACTCCCCCACAGAACGGCGTTGTGGAGCGAAAGAACTGCACGCTTGTCGAGATGGCCAGGACGATGCTTGATGAGCATAGGACTCCTAGGCATTTTTGGGCTGAAGCAATGAATACAGCTTGCTATCTTGCCAATCGCATTTTTCTTAGAGCTTACTTAGGTAAGACGTCATATGAGTTGCGTTTTGGTAGACAGCCCAAGGTGAGTCACTTGCGAGCTTTTGGATGCAAGTGCGTTGTGCTTAAGAAGGGAGGGCATTTGGACAAGTTTGAGTCTCGTTGTTGGGATGGAGTCTTTCTTGGTTATGCTTTGTACTCACGAGGCTTTCGTGTTTGGAACCTAGACTCGCAAATGCTTGTCGAGACTTGTGAGGTTTCCTTTGATGAATCTTTGCCCTCACCGACTCCTTCCTTTGAGCTTTCTGGAGATGATGAGCTTGGAGAGTCCATCTTCGAGGAATATGATGACCCTCCTGCTGATGATGAGGGTGGGCCCTGTTGGAACAATTGCGTTAGTTCTAGCAGGTTTTCCTGTGATGGTGTATGATGTGAGGAATGAACCTCGATGGGTTCTCTCAGAGGGAGAAGGGGTTTATACTGGTTTGGGCCTCCCCTAGGGGATAATAGCCCTACGTCCAGTTTGTGGTGGATTTGGCATGGAATGCCTTAGAGTGGAGAAGAGAACTACAGGGTCTCAGGGCCCCTTCGGCTGTGTCCCGCTACAAGGGCTTGGCCCTGCTTTTATAGGCACGCAGGCCAGAGGAAAAGACTGGGATGCCCCTCTATGAGCCCTTGGCTCATAGGGGCAGAGAGGGGAAAAAGGAGCTAGCTACGGTACAAAAGGTGTCGGGCAACTTTACAGCTTTACTAACTTGTCGGGCTGCGCCAGGCTTTGACCAGCTAAAAGGTAAACCGAAGGCAGAGGCCGGGGAGAAGGGTTCGGAGTGCACCCCAGAGGGGAGCTTCGCAACATGCTCCGGAGGGTGGCCTCCGGGCTTGGCTCTCGGAGGGTGGCCTCCGGACTTGGCTCCCGGAGGGTGGCCTCCGGACTTGGCTCCCGGAGGGTGGCCTCCGGACTTGACTCCCGGAGGGTGGCCTCCGGGCTTGGCTCCCGAAGGATGGCCTCCGGGCTTGGCTCTCGGAGGGTGGCCTCCGGACTTGACTCCGGAGGGTGGCCTCCGGGCTTGGCTCTCGGAGGGTGGCCTCCGGACTTGGCTCCCGGAGGGTGGCCTCCGGACTTGGCTCCCGGAGGGTGGCCTCCGGGCTTGGCTCTCGGAGGGTGGCCTCCGGACTTGGCTCCCGGAGGGTGGCCTCCGGACTTGACTCCCGGAGGGTGGCCTCCGGGCTTGGCTCCCGGAGGATGGCCTCTGGGCTTGGCTCTCGGAGGGTGGCCTCCGGACTTGACTCCGGAGGGTGGCCTCCGGGCTTGGCTCTCGGAGGGTGGCCTCCGGACTTGGCTCCCGGAGGATGGCCTCCGGACTTGGCTCCGGAGGGTGGCCTCCGGGCTTGGCTCCCGGAGGATGGCCTCCGGGCTTGGCTCCGGAGGGTGGCCTCCGGGCTTGGCTCCCGGAGGGTGGCCTCCGGACTTGGCGCCCGGGCCCGGACTGGGGGCTCCGAGCCGGACCCCCTGGTCTGAGGGCTCCGAAGCTACGGACCCCGAAAGGCACCTTGGGACCTGGAAACAATACTTATAGAGAAAACAGGCTCCAACAGTACCTGGCTCTGGGCCGGAGGATGTCGGAGGCTGACGTCATTTGGCCCCTGTTTAAGGGAAGTATATTTCCCCAACAGTAGCCCCTCGCGTGTAGACCTTCGGGACAAAGGGGTGCACGCGCCCTTAGGACAAATGACCTGAAAACATGACTTCAGAGGAAACATACCTTCGGAGCCTGGACCGAAGGTGACCTCGATACCTGGGGGTAATAAATGCTCGTGCCAGAGCGGCCTCGGGGAGCCCGAATGGCTCCGCAACGGTCAGAAAAGTTACCGTTACCTTGCTTGGGCTTGATTCGCTTTCGCCGGAGGCCCATCTGGCGGCGGGCTCGGCCCATGACGGTTGGAATTCTTACCGTGCCTATAAATATGGACTTACCGCGTGCAGCCCCGGCACACTTTTCATTCACTTCTTTCTTACCGCCTTACCACCTTCGCTCTCCTCTTCCTCCTAGCCTCGCAGAGCGACCCTCGCTAGCTTCTAGCCCTTCGCCGTCCTTTAGTCCTTCGTGCCGAAGTCTGATCAGAATGCCGAAGAAGGCAGTGGCGAAGCCCCTGGTTTTGGGCTCGAGCTCGGGCTCCGCCCAAGCGCAGGCGGCTGCATTTGCGGCCGCGGCAGCGAAGCCTGCAGCTAGGCGACTGGGGCCGAGGGACCTTCGGACGCCCTCCGACAGGTTCGAGCAGACCCTGGAGATGAGGGCTTCGATTTCCACGGAGGAGTCCGTCCGGAGGGCCTGCGAGGGGAAGATTGCAGCGAAAATCCAACTAAGGGTTTCGGAGAAATCAGAGGCCATACCGAAGCCTCGTGCCGACGAAGTGGTGGTGTTTGAAGCCTTCTTCGAGGCCGGCCTCGGACTGCCCGCAGTGGGGATGCTGAGCGAAGTCCTCAAGGCCTACAACCTCGAGCTTCCTCAGCTCTCGCCCAATGCAGTGGCGAGGTTAGCTGTCTTCGAGTGGGCCATGCGGGCCGAAGGTTGCGGGGGCCGCGCGGATGTCTTCGTTGCCCATCACGACGCCAACTGCCAGCCGAAGCCCAGGGAGGGGACGGACCGCGTCAAGAGGGCGCTGGCCTTCGGCAGCGCCAACTTTCAGCTCCGGAAGGAGTTCCAGGACGCCTTCCCTGCGAGGGCTGTAAACAACAAGTGGTATTCGAGATGGGATCAAGAGTGGTTCTACGCCTCCGTCGGCGCGAACTCTCCCCTTCGGAGTACCAACGCCCACATCCTGTACCGGCGCGAAGGGGTGGTGACGACCAGCGAAGGCCTTCTTCACTCGAGGATCTCGCTGCTCCGAAGGGTGGCGGCGAAGATGAGCATGAGGGACCTCGCGGAGGAGTTCATCACCCTTTGGCTCAGCCCCCTCGCGCGCTCTTGGCCGGAGGGTCTCTTCCAGGCTTCGGGCCGAGGTGAACTCAGCGAGCTGGCCTTCGACTGCTTCTGTAAGGCTTCGCGCTCTTCTTGCTTTTAATACTTCGAATGCTTGCTCCTGACTCAACCTTTTCGCGTAGCCGACCTCGACATGAGGACCCCGGAGGAGGCCATCGCGGCGGCGGACCGGGTCGTCGGGACTCCGACCCCCGAGGAGCAGAACCAGCGCCTTGCCCTGGTGGGGTCCTGGGAGCGCTGGAACAGAGTGTGGACCGCTCTTGACCTCGGAGGGCTCCCCGCTCTGCCGGACTTCGCCCACCTGGCTACCTCGTCGGCCGGAGCCAAGAGGAAGAGGGGGGACGAGGACGAAACGGACGCCTCGGGGGAGGCTGCGGCGAAGCCCGCAGCTACTCTGACTCCCAAGAAGGCCGCGAAGCCCCTGGCGGCGATGACTTCGGAGGCGGAGGCCGACGCGCGCGCCCCTGCTGCCAAGGAGGCCATGGATGCCCCGGCGGAGCCAACTTCAGGCGCGGAGGTGGATACGCCAGCTTCGTAGCGAGGGAGCTGGAGGACACACTTAGCCCCTGCTTCCTTCCAAGAGATCTCTGATGACGGTAAACCCTTTTTCTTTTGCATGCTTCTCTTCAATATGCAGGTTTTGACTTGGCTCCCTGCAGAGGACGAAGACGATGCGAGGCCCGCTAAGACGAAGCCGACAAGCGAGGGGGGATCGAAGTCTGCCGAGGCGAAGCCCACGGAAGCTTCGAGTAGCAGCGGCGGTAGCAGCGGCAGCGGCAGCGACTCGGAGTCCGAGAGTACTTCGTCCGACGACGGAGGCAGCGGCGATCGCGAAGTCCCTCGAGGCGAAGAAGAGGTGGACGTGGTGGGCCTGAGCCCTGCCTCGCCGGAGCCCGCGGAGACCACCGTGGCGGTGATTCACCCCTTCAAGCCGAGGGGGGGCGTGACGGTGGCGGCGATCCTCGGCTTCCGCGAGGCCTGCGCTTCTGCGGAGGAGGGGGACTTGGTGGCCCAGCTTAGCCACCGAGATCCCACGGAGCTCTTCGTTAGCTCGAACGAAGTCCTCATGCGGGTGAGCGGAGCCCCTTGCAGCTTCGAACTATGCTTGTCCCTTGGTTAATACTTAAGGTTGCTTGAATTCCTGCAGGCCTTCGCACTGAACGCGGCAGCTTCGACTGCTGCTGACCGGCGGATGGAGCGCCTCGCAGAAGAGAAGGAGGCCCTTCGCCGCGAGGTCTTGGAGGAGGCCGAGAAGCGGAGGCGGGCCGAGGCTTCGGCTGCTGAGGCGAAGGAAGCCTTGGCCTTGGAGACGATTCGGCTCCGCGCGGAGCTCCAAGCCTCGAAGGACGCCGAGGCCCGTCAGGCGAAGGAGAACGAGGAGCTCCGCCAGCGAGCTCGGGATCTTGAAAGATTTGTCGTGGCTAATCTTGGCGAGGCCACCCAGAGCCTTACTGAGGTCCTTGAAAAGATAGGGATCGAGTGCCGGACTCCGGAATTTGGTGATCAGGACCCGATTGGGGACCGCGCCGATTTCTTGAAGACTGCGGCTTCGGTAGCGGACGAAGCGCTGACGGGCTTCGCTCTTATGGCCGGTCGCGTCGCGGGCCAAGGGGTGCTGCATATGCTTCATGCCGCGGGGTGCGACCACCTTCGGGCTGCGACCTTCGTGACCCCAGTGGCCTTCGGGGGTCCGCACTTGGTGACGCCTCCGGGCGAAGTCCGTGGGGCTTGGCGGCGGCTGCAGGAACCTTGGAAGGAGCAAGGCTGCGAGGCAGTCCTTGACCTCATGAAGGCCCTTCGACAACGCCGGTTCAAGGGGCCCGCTGACTCGGACAAGCCTCCGACCTCGACGCCTCCGCCCCCGCCTCCGAAGGTGTAGACCTCCTTAGGCTTCCTTATAATACCTAGCTGTAGGCTTGTAAAGACTTATCAGTTTATTAATATGAATGCGGGGGTTTTTTATACCTGCCCAGGCTCAGCCTTCGAGCATAGACCTCGAAGTCCTCGAGGACTCTGAAGGGCTTCGACAACTGTGGGCGATTCTTGAAGTAGCTAGGTCCGAAGGCCCCCCTCGGTTTAAGCTTCCGAGGGGGCCTAGGGGCGAAGCCATCTCCGAAATAGCCCAGGATTTGCTGGTCGCTGTGAAGGCGGAGCCCCTTCAGAGCCCTTTACCTTTGCCTTCGCGAGCGGCCTTAGCGAGCGACGAAGCCCTAGACTTTTCTGCCTTCGACACGGCTCCGCCTGCTTCGCGGACCTGGAGCAACCTGCAAAGCGAAAGCCGAAGCCTGTGGGCTTCGGAGCCTGGACGGGCCGGTCGAGGGAGAGCGGGCTCCGACGAGGCAACATCCAGCCGAGGGGGCCCCCGCCGAAGGAGAGGCAAGCGAGGGTTGGGGCCTCGCACTCGGTTCTTTTTAGGCTTAGACACAGATTACTCGTAGTTCTGTGCACGAAGTACATTTGTAACATACTTCTCAATTGATCTTTAATGAATGGAGTTTATTATACCTGCACGCTTTGTTTATATGTTTCGCATTGTTTGGCTTCGAACGCTTAGCTTGCCACGCTCGTACGGCGCATTACACTCGCACACCTCGCATACATTCTTCCCCCCTTTTGCTCGTGGCAGTTAGGGATTCAACCGTTGCTGGTGCGGGCAAAAAATAAACATGCGAAGGGGTGCGCCTTTTCGACGGCTTCGGATATTTGGATTTGTACCGAGCGAGGGCCTCTTACGGGCTCCGAACGCATCAATTTGGTGCGAAGCAAGGCTTCCGCATACCCAATTTGAGCGAAGCATGCTTCGGCATGCCGGGGTTTGGATGCTGTGCGTGAGCGGGGCTCTGAAACGCACTTAGATTATGGCGAAGTATGACTTCGAGACGCTTAGGCGTATAGTATATGAGCACGCGAAGCCAGGCTTCGGAGCGTGTTTAGATAATGAAGCAAGGCTTCAGAACTTGGTCCTGTAATGAGAAGGATATTTGGTGTGGATTCACCGAACCTGTGATAGTGTGAGCCACCTTCGACTCCGAGCCACCTTCGACTCTGGGTCACCTTCGACCCTAGGATGCTTCGGGTGCGGAACCCGGAATCCCTGGGATGCTTCGGGCGCGGAGCCCGGAATCCCTGGACGCGTCGGGCCAGTGGCCCGGAGTCCTTTTAGCCCACTGCTACGGGCCCGGGGGCACTATGTAGCCTTCGGAGGGGTACTCCGGGTTTTATAAAGCGAAGCAAGGCTTCGGTTTTAAATAAGGCGAAGCGTGGCTTCGGGTTTAAATAAGGCGAAGCATGGCTTCGTGTTTAAATAAGGCGAAGCATGGCTCGGTTTTTGAACAAGGCGAAGCGTGGCTTCGGTTTTTGAACACGGCGAAGCATGGCTTCGGTTTTTAAGTAAAGCGAAGCATGGCTTTGAGCTTATGTTAATGTAACTGCAGATTGGTGCATCGAAGTAAGGCTTCAGGCGGTACTTACCTTGTAGCCCTCGGGCTCCGATGACCTTTGAAACGTGGAGCGGAGCCCCTTGCCGGAGAGCGGGCTCCGGTATGCGAAGGATGGAGGAAGGCGAAGGTGGCCTTCGATCTGCCCTCGAAGCCCCTTGCCGGAGGGTGCGCGAAGCGAGAAAGCCTCGATGCTCCCCCCTCGGGCGCACTTCGGGTTGCAGGCAGTGGTAGAGAACTTAGCTTCTAGGACTAAGTTCCCCACGGACGGCGCCAACTGTTGGAACAATTGCGTTAGTTCCAGCAGGTTTTCATGTGATGGTGTATGATGTGAGGAATGAACCTCGATGGGTTCTCTCAGAGGGAGAAGGGGTTTATACTGGTTCGGGCCTCCCCTAGGGGATAATAGCCCTACGTCCAGTTTGTGGTGGATTTGGCATGGAATGCCTTAGAGTGGAGAAGAGAACTACAGGGTCTCAGGGCCCCTTCGGCTGTGTCCCGCTACAAGGGCTTGGCCCTGCTTTTATAGGCACGCAGGCCAGAGGAAAAGACTGGGATGCCCCTCTATGAGCCCTTGGCTCATAGGGGCAGAGAGGGGAAAAAGGAGCTAGCTACGGTACAAAAGGTGCCGGGCAACTTTACAGCTTTACTAACTTGTCGGGCTGCGCCAGGCTTTGACCAGCTAAAAGGTAAACCGAAGGCAGAGGCCGGGGAGAAGGGTTCGGAGTGCACCCCAGAGGGGAGCTTCGCAACATGCTCCGGAGGGTGGCCTCCGGGCTTGGCTCTCGGAGGGTGGCCTCCGGAATTGACTCCCGGAGGGTGGCCTCCGGACTTGGCTCCCGGAGGGTGGCCTCCGGACTTGGCTCCCGGAGGGTGGCCTCCGGGCTTGGCTCCCGGAGGATGGCCTCCGGGCTTGGCTCTCGGAGGGTGGCCTCCGGACTTGACTCCGGAGGGTGGCCTCCGGGCTTGGCTCTCGGAGGGTGGCCTCCGGACTTGGCTCCCGGAGGGTGGCCTCCGGACTTGGCTCCCGGAGGGTGGCCTCCGGGCTTGGCTCTCGGAGGGTGGCCTCCGGACTTGGCTCCCGGAGGGTGGCCTCCGGACTTGACTCCAGGAGGGTGGCCTCCGGGCTTGGCTCCCGGAGGATGGCCTCCGGGCTTGGCTCTCGGAGGGTGGCCTCCGGACTTGACTCCGGAGGGTGGCCTCCGGGCTTGGCTCTCGGAGGGTGGCCTCCGGACTTGACTCCCGGAGGATGGCCTCCGGACTTGGCTCCGGAGGGTGGCCTCCGGGCTTGGCTCCTGGAGGATGGCCTCCGGGCTTGGCTCCGGAGGGTGGCCTCCGGGCTTGGCTCCCGGAGGGTGGCCTCCGGACTTGGCGCCCGGGCCCGGACTGGGGGCTCCGAGCTGGACCCCCTGGTCTGAGGGCTCCGAAGCTACGGACCCCGAAAGGCACCTTGGGACCTGGAAACAATATTTATAGAGAAAACAGGCTCCAACAGTACCTGGCTCTGGGCCGGAGGATGTCGGAGGCTGACGTCATTTGGCCCCTGTTTAAGGGAAGTATATTTCCCCAACAGGCCCTCTGCACCGCCTGCAGACCCCCCCTCTAGTCGCTACTTTCGATCGAGCCCCCTCAGCTGAGTCCGGAGGTGCCAGGTGTTGACTCCGGTGAGATGACTTCTTAGCCGAGTCTAGAGGAGCTAGTTGCTGACTCTGGTGAGGTGACATCAGATCACCTAGGATCCCGAGCAGTTCAGCGTGATCACCCTTCAAAGCTCATCATAGGTGATCTTACGGAGAGTGTTGGACCGGAAACGGCGACCAGAGGGGGGGTGAATGGGAGCTTTTAAAATTTCTGGCTAAAAACTTAGCCTTCGGTTCTGTTCTGTCTTCTGCGGAACAGGCTTCGAACGCAACCTTCGAAGGTCTGATTCGGAGGTACTTCGACTGCTCCGAACACAGGCTTCGCAGGAGCAAAAGTTCGAAGCCAAGAAGACTTCGCTCCACTAACAACCCTCGAAAATCTACTCTGCTAAGTCAGTGCACGCTCCGCACACGAGGTGCTTCGAGCAGGCTTCGCACTTCACCCTTCGCAAGAGTGGACAGCCCCCTGAGGACTTCGACCAAGTACTTGGCGACAGCAACGGGTGCTGGGCTTCGTACCCGAAGGTCTACACGCACACAAAACGGACCACGCTAAAGGCTTCGACACAAGAAGCACAACGGGAAGAGATCAGGGCTTCGCTAGTAAGCAGCGAGGTCTTGCCTCGTGTTACACAGAGCGACAGCACACTGACAAAACACACCTCGCACGAAAAACAACCTTCGCCTCAACATGCTTCGGTGCACTAAACTAGCGAAGTATGTAGATCGAGCTCAAGCAAAAAGCACAAGACAAACAGGGCTTCGCCGCTTGAACAAGGAACACTGAAAATGAACTCAGGATGAATACAGCGAGGTCTGTCTACAGGAGCTCAACAGTAAATGCTCAAAGTGTTAAATGTTACCTACCGAGCCCCCATATTTATAGCCCACGGCTTCATCCTAAGGAAGTGACTACTTTACCCCTAGGGTTTACAACAGATTTGTCTCTATAGAACTAAGGGGTACAAAAGGTAGTCCACCTTTATTTTGGAGGCTTCTCTGTCAGCTGCAGAGGGGACAGTGTCAGCCTTTTTCAGAACAGACAGTGTCAGCCTTTACAGAGTTGACTTCTGGAACCTCCCTTCGCACGCGAGGGGTGCGGAAGCTTCGGCGAGAAGCCTGCAGCCTGTTGGCCTTCGCTCCGCCGAAGAAGACCTTCGATACAGTGACGGTTTTGAGCCGAAGCCGTCAAAGCCCTTGGGCCTTCGCACCACCACCTCCGGAGTGGATCACCACGGCTTCGCAGCTACTCCGAGCTCGAACACCGTCCGTCCGTGTACCGAAGCCATGCATGGCCGAAGCACCTCAAGTCAACCTCACTCCGAAGCCCACCTTCGGAGTACCACCCTTCGAAGTCCCTCCTTCGTCCAAGGCCTTCGCATGAAGCATTCCATGAGCACTCTGTCGCAGTGCCTCTCCCCGAGCACACTCCACGACGAGCCTCACCCGGACCATGCCTTCGATGCGCCTTGACTTCTGAGACCTTCGTCGGGCCACCTTCGAGTGTCTCCCTCCGGAGCACACTTCGAACACCTTGCCTCCGCAGAGGACTTGTTCCACCAACTCCGAAGTTACTCCATTCGGAGTACCTTCGAAGTGCCTCACCTCCGAGGACTTTGTCTCGGAGTACCTTCAGCCGAAGCCACGCTCCGCACTCTCTGCCTTCACCTGGCACGCCTCGACCCGAGGACCGACCCGGACCACCTTCGCAGCCACCGTGACGGAGCTCCCCGCTCCCTTGGCATCAAACCACCCGCTTGACCCAAGTTCACCTGGCTCGAACCCTGTCCGTCGCCTCCGAAGTCCCTGCGCACCACCGACAAACAGACAAGTGTATCCAGTACTCCGGAGACCTCTCCGGGTTAGCAACCTTCGGCACACACTCCGGTGTACCGCCCAAAGTACCGAAGCCTTCGGTACGAACCCAGTCATCGCGTACTGTCGGACCCCTCCGACAGGTACACTCCGCTGCACAGCTGCAGCAAGCAAACACCGAACACACTCCGGTGACACACCTCCGAACACCCTTCGGAGGTACCACCTCCGAAGCCCCTTCGGAGGTACCCTTCGAACAGAGGGTAAATGATCCTGTCAATCACTCATCACATACACCGAAACCACCCTTGGTTTCTCAATCTCCCCCTTGATGAGTGCATTGACAACCAAATTGAAGTTCAAGAAAATGTAAAAATTTTCAGCACACAAGTGACCATAAAAACTCAAAAAGAGCCAAAGCATGTCACTTGATAAAAGAAATTTTCTCCCCCTTTGTAAAAGAGTAAAAGCCCCTTCGGCAAAACTCCCCTTGATAAAAACTCCCCCTGAGTTAAGTAAATTTTTCTCCCCCTTTATGTCAAAAATCTCTCCCCCCTTCAAAAATATGCCTTCTTGCAGCAGAGAACATAGCAAAATCTCTCCCCCTTTGGCAATGCAAGCATCAAGGAGCATTCAAAAGATGCAAAGCTGCGAAATGAATAGAATTGCAAAGACATATAATGCAAAAATATGCCAAAATTAACACAAATGATCATGGGCTCAGCTCAATTTAACAATCTGTGAATCAAGATGATGGCCTGTGAATTTGTCATTTTGAAGTGAAAGCATCACCACTTAATCACAGTAGCTAGACATGAAAGGCAAGGACTGCGCAAAGCTAACAAATTCTACCCTAGACAGACAAGTCTTGTTCAAAAGGAGCTGTGAAAGCAAACTTGATGATCAATTAATTTTGTTGTTCTTTTTCTTAATGCCAGGGGTTATTTGTTTGTCCACCTTATACTTTCCAATCAGGCCAAGCCTAGGCATGAAAGCCATCTGAAGCTTAAGGCGGTGATTTTGGCATACACTACACTATTCCAGTTCAGACCAAAGTGCAATGGTAAGCAGTCTAGAATAGAGTAGTGCGACAAACAAACCCTCCTGGATCTTTTCATTGAAACCAGGCAAATCATGGATTTTTTTTTTTTATTTTGATTTTGATGAATTTAATCTTTTGATGAATATCCATGAAGAAAGAACACAAGTTTTCAAGTTGCAAATTTTAGCATCCAAGGAACAGTGTCTTGCTGTCAAGTAGATAAAAGATAGCTAAAAGCAGTCCTGCCTAATCAAGCTAGATACAAGATTGTGCGATGAGCAAATTTTGATTTTTAGAAAATAAAACATCATGCACAATCAATGTTCCAGACATATTTCATAGAGCTGAGCTGACATGATTTCTTTGAATTAAAAGCAGGCATATAATAGCAAAAGATGTAAGTGCAATTCCACACAAAATGAGCATATGCAAGACAATTAAAATCTGCTCCCCCTCACAAAATGCCGTAGGGATGACAAATACCAAGTTCCCCACGCAAGTAAGCAAACCGAGAAGCATCGAGGGGTTTTGTAAAAATGTCGGCAAGCTGGTGTTGGGTATCAACATATTGAAGTTCAATATCACCCTTCTCATTGTGATCTCTGAGAAAATGATACCGTACATCAATGTGTTTGGTTCTGGAGTGCTGAACCGGGTTGTTTGCAATACAAATAGCACTAGTGTTATCACAGAAAAGTGGAACACTCTTATAATCTAACCCGAAATCCCGCAAAGTGGAAACCATCCACAAAATCTGAGAGCAACAGCTAGCTGCAGCAACATATTCGGCCTCAGCCGTCGATTGTGCAACACTAGACTGTTTGCGGGAAGACCAGCAAACCAGAGACGTACCCAGAAAATGACAAGTACCAGAGGTACTCTTCCTATCAATTCTACACCCAGCAAAATCCGCATCTGAATAACCTCTAAGACATAAAGATGAAGACGATGAATACCATATGCCAAATTCAAGGGTGTGTTTGAGATACCTTAAGATGCGCTTTACCGCTTGGCGGTGCGAAGCTCGTGGCGAAGCCTGAAAACGAGCGCACAGACACACTGCGAAGTGTATGTCCGGCCTCGTGGCAGTCAAGTAGAGGAGGGAGCCGATCATGCTCCGGAACTCCTTCTGATCTACGGCTTCTCCATCTTCGTCAGGGTCCAATGCTACAGATGTAGCCATTGGAGTGGCGAGGGGCTTCGCATCGGACATGTCGAATTTCTTGAGCAGGTCCTTGGTGTACTTTGTCTGGTGGACAAAAGTACCTTGTTTGCTTTGCTTGATTTGCAAACCAAGGAAAAAGGTGAGTTCACCCATCATCGACATTTCAAACTCCCTGCTCATGGTATCTGCAAACTTGGCAACTAAAGCATGAGAAGAGCCACCAAAGATGATATCATCCACATAAATCTGCACTAGAAGGAAATCTTTGCCATGCTTGAGAGTAAACAATGTTTTATCAACAGAGCCCATCACGTACCCTCGCTCAAGCAGAAAAGACTTAAGTCTATCATACCAAGCCCGAGGGGCCTGCTTGAGTCCATAAAGAGCCTTATGAAGTTTAAGGACTTTATGTGGGTACTTGGGGTTTTCAAAACCAGGGGGTTGTTTTACATAAACATCTTCGCCTATGAAGCCATTAAGAAAAGCACTTTTGACATCCATTTGAAAGAGTTTGAATCCCCGGGATGTCGCAAAGGCAAGCAAAATCCTAATGGCCTCAAGGCGTGCAACAGGTGCAAAAGTTTCAGTAAAATCAATCCCTTCTAGTTGAGAAAAGCCCTGAGCTACAAGTCTAGCCTTATTTCTAACAATTGTTCCATCCTCCCCTTGTTTATTTTTGAAAATCCATTTTGTTCCAATGAAATGAACATTTGGTGGAGGATCAACTAAAGTCCAGACTTGGTTTCTTTCAAAATTCTCAAGCTCTTCATGCATGGCATTGATCCAACTAGAATCAGAAAGTGCATGACTAACATCTAAGGGCTCGAAAGAAGCAACAAAAGCAGCATTAGTGAAATGAGCGTGAGAACGTGTTACCCTTTGATCAAGCTCACCAATGATCTGCTCGGGAGGGTGCATCCTTTGAACATGATGTGGAGCCTCGCGGCGGGATGCAGTCTCCCCCTCAACTTGTGCGTTGGAGTGGTCCAAGATGACCGATGTTGAGGTAGTCGCTTCGGGACCTCGTGCCGAAGTAGTTGAAGCGGGGTCAGCTTCGGGGGTTGATGTCGAGGGTAGTAGGGGATCATCCTCGAATTCTCCGGGATCTTCGTCTTCGAATAAGGTCTGTTCCATGTCGTGTTCATTTGCCTGTTCAAAAGCAGAACTAACAGAGGGGGTTGATTCATCAAAAGTCACATCACATGACTCGATGACAGTGTTAGTTTCCAAGTTATAAACACGATAAGAATGACCATGAGTAGTATAACCCAAAAAGATCCCGTCAGAAGATCGCGACTCAAATTTATCCAAGTTTCCACGTTTTAGGATGAAACAGCGACAGCCAAAAACTCGAAGATGAGTAACCTTGGGCTGTCTCCCAAAACGCAGCTCATAAGATGTCAAGTTCAAAATTGAGCGCAAGAAAATTCGGTTTGAGATGTAACATGCTGTGTTCATGGCCTCAGCCCAGAATTTTCTAGGAGTCCTATGCTCATCAAGCATCGTCCTAGCCATCTCAACCAAAGTGCGGTTTTTCCTCTCAACAACACCGTTCTGTTGAGGAACCCGCGGAGCAGAGAATTGATGTTCTATGCCATGCTCCATGCAAAAGTCAACAAAGAGACTATTTTTGAACTCGGTGCCATTATCGCTTCGAATGAATTTTAATGCACCAGGGAGTTCAGTGAACAGTCTCAAAGCCAAGCTCCGAAAGTGTGAAAACACTTCATCCTTGCTGGCAAGAAAGAAGACCCAAGAGTAGCGAGAGAAATCGTCGACAATAACGAGTACATACCACTTGCCGCCTAAAGAACTAACCCGAGAAGGACCTACAGTGTCCATATGGAGAAGTTCTCCGGGCTGATCAGTCATCACTGTGGTGACTGGCGAATGCGAAGCGGCAATCATTTTTCCATGTCGACATGGAGCGCAAACTAAATTCTTCTCAAACTTGAGCTTGGGCAATCCTCGGATCAAACCTAGGGCGCTCAGACGAGCGAGCAATTCAAAGCTCATATGCCCTAGTCTCCTATGCCACTTCCAAAGCTCAGAAGTCGAATGTGCAACAAGACAATGAGAAGAACCAGACGACTCTGAAAAATCAGCTCCAAAAACTCTCCCAACCCTAAAGATCTTACACACAACAACGCCATCAGTATTGAGCACTTGCGAAGTATCGCGATGAAATCGCACTTCGAAGCCCTCATCAAGTAACTGAGATACAGACAGCAAATTGTATCCCAGGTTCTCAACCAAAGCAACATCTTTGAGAGTGAAGTTTGCGTTAATTCTTACCACACCTTTACCTTTCACTCTACTCCTTCGATTGTTTCCGAAGGTGATATGTTCCCTTTGCTTGGTTGTTGTGAGGCTGGAGAACCAGTTTGCATCTCCGGTCATGTGGCGCGAACAACCGGAGTCCATGATCCACGTGCCCTCCAAGCCTCGACCTGTCGCCTACACATGATAAGAACGCCTCGATCGCTCAGTGCTGGGGTGAGTAAAATAATGACGAGGCATCCAGCACTGAGTGACACGAGTAGTAGGCACAGTAAAAGTAGACGGTCTACGCACATAAAAATCAGAATGATGCAAAGTGCGAGGTCTACCTACATGCAAAGAACGCAAAGCATGTCGAGGTCTCCTACTCTGACGAGGTACAAAGCTACTCGCTCGAGGTCTACCACCATATGGAACATGGTGAACACCTCGAGGAGCAAAACCTCTCCGAGAAGCACGAGGAGCCTCAAAAACAGGACGAGAGTAGAACTCAGACTCATGCATACCTAAAGATGGGTAATGCATGTCCTGATAGCTCATCGCCTGTGCACGTCGCTCATCCTTGATACGACGGAAACAGAAACCAATCAAATGACCCGCCCGCTGACAATAAGAACAATGAAACACTCTCCTGGGGGCACTCTCATGGGTCATAGGAGCAACTCTCACAGGCTCCTTGGGTTTCTTTTGAGTGGTTTTCTTGGGAGGATTTTTCTTGATAGGAGGTGTGGTTTTCTTTGGTGGATGGGTAGGCTTTTTGGCTGATGGGGTGTCCAACAGAGCTCTCTCTTTCTCTAGGGTGGTAGGAGAGGTAAAAACAGTTTTGGTCTTAGTGTCTGAAGCTATCCTCTCAAAACCCAAACCTAGAGCTACCCCGGCTCTATCAGCACACAACTTGGTCTTGGCCAAGAGCAAATCCATCCTACCCTTCCCTTTAGTGCATTTATTCACCACAGAAAGAAGGTATTCATTTTCGGACATGAGGTTTTCAGCCCGCTCTCTAACAGTGCCTAGCTGGTCCTTAAGGGTAATGCAAGTGTCACAAACAGGTTGCACATCCTTAGAACTACCGGCCCTCTCCAATCTAGCCTCTAGATCATGAACATGCTTATCACGTAAATTAATGCTATCGCGCAATAAAGAGCAGTTCATGCAATCAATAATATCACGAGGTCTAGAATCCACCTCCAAAAGCTGCTTCTGTGCAGTCTCAAGCTCAGAAACAGTTTGAGCATGTACAGAGCGCAACTGAGCAAGCTCACTCATGACAACAGAACATGATTCACATTCAGCATCATCAAATTTAGACTTAAGCATGGCATATTCAGTAGACATATTTTCTAGCCTAAGTCTAAGGTCTTTTCTTTCTCTAGCGGCTTGCACAAGTAATCTATCCTGACCAAGCACTACTTCATTCAGCTCATCTAATTTAATTAGAAGCTGGTCAGATGATAGGTTTACCTCAGATGAGTCAAGCTCATCGCCGCTGTGATCGCTGTCGGCCATGAAGCAAAGGCCGGTGAAGTCACGTCCCTTCTTGTCCTTCTTGTCCTCCTTCCTAGGGGACTCCTCCTCCTCAGAGCTCGACTCCTCAGTTGAGGATGTGTCGATGTCGCTGAGAGCAGCAACAAAAGCTCTGGAAGCGGCCTTGGCTACTTTCTTAGCCATCTTGCCGCGCTTGCCCTTCACAAAGGGCTTCCTCTCTTTTTTGTGGAATTTGGGGCGGTCACTCTCATCTCTCTTTTTGACCTTGGGGCAATTGGCCTTAATGTGAGAAGTGTCGCCACATTCATAACAGCCACTAAAACCACTTCTCCGCTGATCCCGTCTCTCATGGTGAAAGCGGGTGAACCTCCGGGCAATGAGAGCAAGCTCATCATCAGCTAGAGTATCCACCTGCTCCTTTGTGACGGAGACCAGGGAGGACAAAGCAAAACCATCTGCAAGAACACAAGTGCCTGATGTGCTTGGTTCTGCAGTGGTGCCACGGCTAGTGCTAGAAACCAATGCCAATGGCTGTGGCAAAGAGCTTCTGTGCACTGCAAGAGATGCCTTGGCAATCTCTGTGGACTTCAGCTTGCTAAAGAGTTCATCACAGGTTAGAGTGTCATAGCCTGTGGACTCCTCAATGCTGGATATCTTCACCTCCCATATGCTACGGTCAAGAGCATAGAGAAGCTTGATAGCCCTATCGTGATCACTGTAAGCAAGCGTCCCGTTGGATCGCAAGTTACTCACTATAGCATCAAAGCGCGAAAACATGGCATCTATAGATTCACCAGGTGCCTGCACAAACAGCTGATACTGTTGGTTGTAGGTGCTTTGGCGCCTGGCCTTAATCTGAGTAGAGCCCTCATGATAAATAGTGAGCGTTGTCCAAATTTCCCTAGCAGTCCTAAGGTGCTGCACCCTATCAAACTCACTCCGACTCAAACCAATGAACAGAATGTTCCTTGCCTTCGAGTTGGCAATATACTGATCTTTTTCAGTTTGAGTGGTGCGGGTATCAGGGATGGAGTATTGTGAGTCCACAATCTCCCAAATTGCATTTCCTTGGCTTAACAAGTAAGCCTCCATGCGCACCTTCCAGTATGCAAAATCTGTCCCATCGAACAGAGGAATTTTACTGCCTCTATCCATGTCGCCAACAGATCACAAAACCGGTTAAGGTCAACTGGTGATCTTAACCCGCTCTGATACCAATTGTTGGACCGGAAACGGCGACCAGAGGGGGGGTGAATGGGAGCTTTTAAAATTTCTGGCTAAAAACTTAGCCTTCGGTTCTGTTCTGTCTTCTGCGGAACAGGCTTCGAACGCAACCTTCGAAGGTCTGATTCGGAGGTACTTCGACTGCTCCGAACACAGGCTTCGCAGGAGCAAAAGTTCGAAGCCAAGAAGACTTCGCTCCACTAACAACCCTCGAAAATCTACTCTGCTAAGTCAGTGCAGGCTCCGCACACGAGGTGCTTCGAGCAGGCTTCGCACTTCACCCTTCGCAAGAGTGGACAGCCCCCTGAGGACTTCGACCAAGTACTTGGCGACAGCAACGGGTGCTGGGCTTCGTACCCGAAGGTCTACACGCACACAAAACGGACCACGCTAAAGGCTTCGACACAAGAAGCACAACGGGAAGAGATCAGGGCTTCGCTAGTAAGCAGCGAGGTCTTGCCTCGTGTTACACAGAGCGACAGCACACTGACAAAACACACCTCGCACGAAAAACAACCTTCGCCTCAACAGGCTTCGGTGCACTAAACTAGCGAAGTATGTAGATCGAGCTCAAGCAAAAAGCACAAGACAAACAGGGCTTCGCCGCTTGAACAAGGAACACTGAAAATGAACTCAGGATGAATACAGCGAGGTCTGTCTACAGGAGCTCAACAGTAAATGCTCAAAGTGTTAAATGTTACCTACCGAGCCCCCATATTTATAGCCCACGGCTTCATCCTAAGGAAGTGACTACTTTACCCCTAGGGTTTACAACAGATTTGTCTCTATAGAACTAAGGGGTACAAAAGGTAGTCCACCTTTATTTTGGAGGCTTCTCTGTCAGCTGCAGAGGGGACAGTGTCAGCCTTTTTCAGAACAGACAGTGTCAGCCTTTACAGAGTTGACTTCTGGAACCTCCCTTCGCACGCGAGGGGTGCGGAAGCTTCGGCGAGAAGCCTGCAGCCTGTTGGCCTTCGCTCCGCCGAAGAAGACCTTCGATACAGTGACGGTTTTGAGCCGAAGCCGTCAAAGCCCTTGGGCCTTCGCACCACCACCTCCGGAGTGGATCACCACGGCTTCGCAGCTACTCCGAGCTCGAACACCGTCCGTCCGTGTACCGAAGCCATGCATGGCCGAAGCACCTCAAGTCAACCTCACTCCGAAGCCCACCTTCGGAGTACCACCCTTCGAAGTCCCTCCTTCGTCCAAGGCCTTCGCATGAAGCATTCCATGAGCACTCTGTCGCAGTGCCTCTCCCCGAGCACACTCCACGACGAGCCTCACCCGGACCATGCCTTCGATGCGCCTTGACTTCTGAGACCTTCGTCGGGCCACCTTCGAGTGTCTCCCTCCGGAGCACACTTCGAACACCTTGCCTCCGCAGAGGACTTGTTCCACCAACTCCGAAGTTACTCCATTCGGAGTACCTTCGAAGTGCCTCACCTCCGAGGACTTTGTCTCGGAGTACCTTCAGCCGAAGCCACGCTCCGCACTCTCTGCCTTCACCTGGCACGCCTCGACCCGAGGACCGACCCGGACCACCTTCGCAGCCACCGTGACGGAGCTCCCCGCTCCCTTGGCATCAAACCACCCGCTTGACCCAAGTTCACCTGGCTCGAACCCTGTCCGTCGCCTCCGAAGTCCCTGCGCACCACCGACAAACAGACAAGTGTATCCAGTACTCCGGAGACCTCTCCGGGTTAGCAACCTTCGGCACACACTCCGGTGTACCGCCCAAAGTACCGAAGCCTTCGGTACGAACCCAGTCATCGCGTACTGTCGGACCCCTCCGACAGGTACACTCCGCTGCACAGCTGCAGCAAGCAAACACCGAACACACTCCGGTGACACACCTCCGAACACCCTTCGGAGGTACCACCTCCGAAGCCCCTTCGGAGGTACCCTTCGAACAGAGGGTAAATGATCCTGTCAATCACTCATCACATACACCGAAACCACCCTTGGTTTCTCAGAGAGATCTTTACGTTCCTCAGCTGGTTCACTTGCTATGTTTGCTGAGTCTGCTTTTGTTGCTAGTTTTGAGCCCCGAGACGTTGCTCATGCTCTTTCTGATTCAAATTGGATAAACGTCATGCAAGAAGAGCTTGAAAATTTTGTTCACAATCGGGTTTGGACACTAGTTGAGCTGCCACCTGGATGCAACACCATAGGCACCAAGTGGGTGTTTAAGAACAAACAAGGAGAAGATGGTGTTGTGGTGCGCAACAAAGCTCGATTAGTGGCACAGGGTTTCTGTCAAAAAGAAGGTATTGACTTTGAAGAGACCTTTGCACCTGTTGCTCGCCTTGAGTCCATTCATATTATTTTGGCCTTTGCTGCTTCTAAAGGTTTTAAGCTTCATCAAATGGATGTCAAGAGTGCTTTTCTAAACGGGTATATAGAGGAGGAGGTCTATGTTAAGCAACCCCCCGGTTTCGAGAACCCTAAATTTCCACGACATGTTTACAAGTTGCAGAAGGCTTTATACGGTCTGAAGCAGGCCCCTAGGGCTTGGTATGATCGCCTGAAGCAGTTCTTGTTGCAAAAAGGTTTTGTGATGGGTTCTGTGGACAAGACTCTTTTCTTGCTTAGAGACGGCGCAGACTTATTGGTTGCTCAGATTTATGTGGATGACATTATTTTTGGTGGTTCTACTAATGAGCTTGTTTCCATTGTTTCCAAGTTTTCTGAGCAAATGCATAGCGAGTTTGAGATGAGTCTCATGGGAGAACTCAAGTACTTTTTAGGGCTCTAGATCAAGCAGACCAAGGACGGCATTTTCATCCACCAGGGTAAGTATACACGGGACATGCTAGAGAAATTTGATTTTGGTGGAGAGCTAAAGCCACAGATGACCCCAATGGGCACATCTAGAGGTCTGGACAAGGACGAGGACGGCGTCAAGGTAAATGAGAGAGTATCGAGGGATGATTGGTTCGCTACTATACTTGACTGTGACGAGACCGAACATTCAGTTTGTCGTGGGTGTGTGTGCGTGTTTTTAGTCCTCGCCACGTGCATCTCACCGGCAGGCTGTGAAGCGTATTTTCAGTTATCTTACATATGCTCCTGATTTAGGTCTTTATTATTCTGCATCATCGTCTCTTGATTTAGCTGGTTTTTCGGACGCTGATTTTGGTGGGTGCCGGCTGGATCGCAAGTCTACTTCCGGTACTTGCCAGCTTCTTGGTTCATCACTTGTTTCATGGTCTTCTAGAAAACAATCTAGAGTTGCACTTTCTACTACTGAGGCTGAGTATGTAGCTGCTGCTAGCTGCTGTTCTCAGTTATTTTGGATGATTTCTACCTTGTGGGATTTTTGGTTGTTCTTCACTTCGAGAGTTCCTTTGTTTTGTGATAGCACCAGTGCAATTAGTGTAGGGAAAAACCCATGTCTTCATTCTAAAACCAAACATATTGATGTGCGCTTTCACTTTCTGAGGGATCAATATGAGAAAGGAGTCATTGATCTTATACATGTTGATACCCATCAGCAGTTGGCTGATATTTTTACTAAACCCCTAGATCAGTCTACTTTTGAGCGTTTACGAGGGGATTTGGGAGTTGTGTATCCTTTCTAGGATACTTTGAGTCAGTTTTTTCTTTTCTTCTTTATTTTTTATTGCGTCCTTTTGTGTGCGTTCATATCATGCATAATCATAAATCACATTTTGAGCTTGCTTCTGTTATATGATTAATCTGCTTTATTTTGTCTAGCTAGTATATGTTTTGATTACTTGTCGATGATCATGTTTTTGTTTCAGTTCACGTGATATATCTGATATTTGTCATATGCATGTCTTTTATGTTTTAAAATTGAAAAATGATCACCATTGCTTCTTGTAACTAGCAAGTGTAGGCTGAATGCTTTCACTATCTTTTACATGCGTGGTAGCTAGATCCTTACTTAGATGCATATATGCAACTAGGACATCTATATGCTTTAAATATGGAAAAATGTGTTATAAAAATGATAGAAATTCAGAAAAATAAAAAATTTATGCATTTTTATGATTATTAGAAAAGATCCAGGTGGGTTTGCTTTGTCGCATTGCATTGTTCTGGACTGCTTACCATAGCACTTTGGTATGAACTAGGATAGTGTAATGTATGCCAAGACCAATGTCTTAAGCTTTTGATGGTCCAGTTCTGGCCTAGGCTTGACTTGGTCGGTTAGCATAAGGTTTGACATGCAAATAACCCCTGGCAAAAATAAAAAATAAAAAAAGGTCTGAAAATTTAAAAAGATGACAAGTTTCTGAAGCACTTTGTTTTGGACAATGCTTTTCTTGGTAGATATCAGTTAGCTTTTGCATATCATGTTTTACTTTGCTTGTCAACTAGAAAATGTGGTGATGCTTTTGTTTGAAAAAATCAAAAAATGCGTGCTAATGACTCTCTTTAGATATCATCTGTTGCACTGACCATGTCATGTATTTTAGACAGTATATCTTTTGCTATACCTGTTAGATGTTGTAATAGCAGTTAATCATATCTAAGAAGCATGCTTTTCACACTCCACCTGCACCCCATCTGCATTCATGGCATATTTTGAGGGGGAGCTGCATTTCAGGGGGCGTTTGTGTTTATGTCTCTTTAAAGTGCATTTAGTCTCACTTGATGAGTCCAATTGTCAACAAGGGGGAGAAATTTTGGAGTACATTTTTTAGCTTTCTCTGGGATTTATTTCAGGGGGAGTTCCTCGTTAGTAATTCTGAGATTTGCACTTGCTTTTGAGTCTTTATTTTTGGTTAACCATAATGACCATTTTTCTTGCTTCTGTTTGGCTTTTGGTCATTAGGGTTAAACTTTTATTTTCTTTCTTCTATTTTCTTTTGTCTTTGTTTTCCTGTTTCCACGTGTTTTGCAGGTTCTGAAGATGAGCTGAAAAAGGTGTTGACAATGCACTCATCAAGGGGGAGATTGAGAAACCATGTTGAAGAATATGGTTTTGATATTCCAGATGTGATGAGTGATTGTCAACGGAAGTCAAAGGAAGGGAGAAATGAAGACCTGCCGAGTCTGAGGTACATGTGACTCAGGTACACGGGCAGTGAGCGACGGCCGGGCAGAGGAGCCACGGAGTCGGGCTGGCCCAATCCGGGTACATGGCTAGGAGCGGCAGATGATCCACTGGTCTGTTGACTGGGTTTGACTCAGGTACACGGGCAGCGAGCGATTACCGGGCTGAGGAAGCTGCGGGGTCGGGTCGGCCCAATCCGGGTACCTGGTGCGAAGACAGTGGACGCTTTGTCAGTTTCAGCGCAAAACTAACAACCTATGATTAATTCATTTTTAGGATATTAATATTTAGTTTTTAAGTTTAGAATATTTTTATTTGAGTCAGGTGATTTTTTCTAAGAATTTTTAGTAATTTTCGGAATTTATTTTAGAGTCAGTTTATTTTACCCGAGGGTAAATTAGTATTTTTCATGTATTAGGAGTCGCCTATAAATAGGCTCCTATCCCCCTGGGATAGTTGACTGGTTTTTAGAATCAATCTTCAGTCCGTTGATTTTTCCTTCCGCCGCCTAGTTTTTTTTCTCGCCGCCACATTCAGCTTTTGTTTCTCCGGCGTGATTTTTCTGTGTGCGGTGCATGGGGCTCATGCATCCAGGAGGACTACCTCGTGTAGGCGCAGTGCCTAGCCTGGCGTTGCATGCGGCTAGCCGCTATGTCTGGGCTGCAATTTCGCACAGCGGGATTCTTTTCCCCACGGCGGCGCGGCAGGACTTCATCACGCGGCGCCCATTGTTTCTTCTCTAAATTGTCAGCAGGCAGTAGCACAGCAAACGGCACAATGTTCTGAAAAAAATTTGCTTCGGCTCCAGGTTTTCAATGGCCACACGATCTGCTTCACGCCGGCGTTGTCTTCACGGCTTCTTGCAGCGCACGACGAGGATCTCCATGGCTCCCATGCAGGTAAGTTTCCCATCTCCTATTTTTTAGTAGATCATTTTTAGAGATAATCATCAATTAATTAATTAGCGAAAATTTGTTTAGAAATTTTGTGTTAATTTAATCTGCCAAATTATTTTTAGTAATCGCATATTTTTATTTATATCTGTTTAATCTGCTTATATAAAAAGTAAAGAAAAGTTTATTAGTTGGAGTAGTATTTTTAATTCTAGTCTGTACCTGAAATATTTTTAGGTTATTTTTGAATTAATTTTTGGATGATCCATATTTTATTCAGTTAATTAGTATTTTATTTTTAGACTGCAATCTGAACATTTTATTAAGATATTTAGTGTTTTTTATTACGTCATTAAATATTTCTAGTACCCATTTTTATTTACTGCAGTGATTCTTTTTAGTTTAGCTTTAATATCATTTTAATTAGGACACCGGTCATTTTTAGGCTAAACAACTATAGTACCAGTAATTTACTTTACTAATATTATTTGTCAGGTAAAGTTTGTTTGGGTGTTGGGATTAGGATATAGTTTAGCAACAAATTTTTAGGCGCCCATTCACCCCCCTCTGGTCGCTACTTTTGGTCCTACATAGAGCACAACCCACTCAGCCTCGAGTTCCTCCTTCGCGATCTCCAGCCTTGTTCTAGCACTCCGCTCTGCCGACACCATCTCTTCCAAGCTCGAAGCCCGGGTCTCAAAGTCGATAAGGCTCCCTTGAAGGGCCATCACCTTCTCTTTGAGCCGATTGCATTCTCGCTCCTTCGATATAGTTGTAGCTCGAGCTAGAACCATTTGTAACAAAGAAAGAAGAACAATGTAAGTTAATTATGCACATGTGTTCAAACTAAACTTATTTTTGTAGATTCTTCGTACCTGGTAAGCCGCCCGTTCAATAGCACCATTTAGCTCCGACCCTTTAGCCTCTCCAAGGACGGAGACCAAGTTAGTCTCCCCAACTTCATGACTAGCTCGAACCAAAGGCTCCAGCAAAGTTCGAAGTCTTGTCCTCCGCTCAAGGAAGGGATCCAGGAGAGGGAGCCTTGACAAGACATTCTGATCATCTTCACTAGGAGAAGGACCGAAGCGCAACAAAGCACCTTCGGAGGCCTCCATAGATTCCGACAGAGTCCACCATGGAATAGGTGCACGCAAAGGCCAACCTTTACCTTTTCCAGGGCTTGTCGCCTCATTCGGAGCTATCTCCAAAGTCGGAGCCACTTGTTCTATAGCTGGAGTTGACATCGAAGCCGCAGCAGCCTCCTGCGTGACCTCTGTAGCAGGAGCCACCTCCATTGGAGCCAATCCTATATGAACCAAAGGTAAATAACGTTATTTCAATTGTGCAGATAAAAAGTGAAGAAAAGGTATCAAGTTGAGGCTTACCTCCTTCATCTTGTTTCTGGATGAGTATTAGACTGCTTGGGGGCTCGAACATTTTCCCAAAGTCTTCTTCAGACTCTAGAATTTTGATAGAAAAAAATGGCATCAATGGCTGAGATTGTCAAAATATCAATTTTGGTGATTTGGGCCAAAAATACACAGGTCCCGGGTCAAGCCGAAGCCCTATAGGGCTGAAGGTCCATTGGGCTATGGGCTCCGAAAGCTCCCGGCCAGCCCATGGCCTTCGGCTAGGAAGCCTTTGGAGGACCACGCTACCGAAGCTTCGGCCCAAGGAGCAGGCTTCGACGGGCCTGGCCAAAGCCCACTTCGGCTGAAATAGAGTTGGATACAATTCCGGCTAAGTCCTTATCTCTATCCAAGCCGAATTATAGCAAATTAGATCAGAAGTTTAGCCCCTATAAATAGAGAGGTGAGGCCAGCTTAGAGGCCCCCCCAACACAACTCAAACACAAAGCCCTAGCTTTGATCGCATTTACTTTATCTTTATTTTCCTATACCTCTTCGTGGGTTTGCCTGGAAGCTCTCCGCCGGCCACTTCGGAACAATGGTAATCCTTGTTACTTCGCTTGTGAAGTATCCATTAATCTACGTAATAGATTGATATCGCCTTGTTACTTCGCTTTCACTTGGTTTTCGACACTCCCACCGAACTCTATTCAGACGTGGGATTATTTAGAGCAGAAATTCCATGATTATTTTTACACAGGTGAGACGGAACTTAGGCTTTCACACTTGACATCGGTTAGGCAGAAATATAACGAGAACACCTCTGAATACATCAAGCATTTTAGGGACACTAGAAACCAATGTTTTAGCCTTAATATTTCGGAAAGAGACTTGGCGGAGCTAGCGTTTAATGGGTTGTGTCCTGAGATTAAAGAAAAATTAGACAACCAGAACTTTTTAGAAGTTAGCCAAGTTTTATAGCAGGCTCTGGTCCAGGAAGGCCGAACCAAAGATAAGAAGTTTATTAAGATGTTTAACAAGCCTAGGGCTGAAATCCACATCTCTGAATGCTCCGACGAGGAGGAATCAGAAGAGGAGGATTCGACCGACATGTACGTGGCCGAATGGGTTTGGAATGCTAAGAGTAAACCTATCACTTGCTCCGAGTTACGGCCATCTCCCACAAAGAATCGGCCTTGTGAGGTCAAGTACTCATTAGATATAACCAAGTGTGATAAAATATTTGATTTTCTCTTAAAAATCAGCTTCTCAGGTTACCTAAAGGTCAAGTCATTCCATTTGTCGATGAGTTAAAGAAGCATCCGTACTGTAAGAGGCATGATTCACATTCACATAATACTAATGACTGCAATGTTTTTCGACAGCAGATCCGATCGGCCATAGAAGAAGGACGATTGAAGATAGACCATAATCCAAAGATGAGGCTGGATAAAGATCCTTTTCCCATCAACGCCGTCGACCTCGGCGAGAAGAAGGTGTTGATTTGGCCAGAACAGGCCGAGTCGGCTAAGGGGAAGGATGTAATTGTTGGAGAGCCGTGCACTCGCACGCTCATACCGAAGAACCCCGAGGTAGGAGTGTGGAAACATAACATTAACACCCCTTCAGCTAAGGCTCACAAGAGGCCGAAGGTAATGTTTAACATGCTGTTGAACAAGCATCGAAGAAGGGCCAAGGAAGCAGGTCCCCGCACTAAGAAACTAGGACAACTGAAGGGTCCAAGACTTTCGGATGGCGACTTCGGACCGAAGCAGTCGAGCCCTCCGCACAATGGTTTCCGGCCGTAGTGGCCTGAAACCCCATAAGGCGGCTTTGAGCCTCAATGGTCAAACCCCCCTCACGGTGGCTTTGAGCCTCAATGGCCAAACCCCCTATACAGCAACTTCGGCCCCTAATGGCCGAACCCCGCACCATTTTGGACGAACTCTCCGACGGGAGGCTTCGGCCCGCACTGGCCGAACGTGCCTCCGGCGTGGCAGGACCCTTCGCTGGTATGGTCTAAGACACCGTCGCCTCTACCGAACCCCCCTCCGGGTAACGGGTTCGGCTCACAGTGGGCGAGGCCACTAGAGCCACCTATGCAGGGCGAAGGTGAAGGGTATAGGCGCACGAAGGCCGAAGTCAGGGAGTCTGAAGCTATCACGATCAGGGTGGGGTCTCAGGAGGTCCCAATCCTGAAGGCTTCATCGCCGGAGTCTGATGGAGGTGAGTCCCATACTTCGGTCGGAGCCCACGCCGAAGCTGGGTTCAATCAGCCAAGCAAGGCCAGTCTGACTGTCGGGGTCCGCATCGAAGGCCCCTCCGAACACGGGGTGCGCAAGGCCGAAGGAGGCAGTTCCACTTCGGCCACAATTGACAGAAACCGGGCAGTAGCACCTGGCACCAAGCCGCAACCATCTTGGGCACCTCCAGGCATGTCCAAATCACAGAAGAGACGTCTGCAATGACTACGGGCACAGGATATGCACGAGAAGAAAGTCGAGGACGAGCGCGACACTATCTTCAACGAAATCCGTCCTCGGCCAGCTACAAGATAGGTATGGAGGATAAAGCCGGTTGAGATAACCAACCCGGCTCCTAATCCGAGCGACGACGATGATGACATGCTCGACGACGACTACTCGCCCGTCTCCGAGGGGCCCACACCCTAGGGGATGGACATCAACGTCTTCATGCTGCCCGCCGAGTTCGCCCTGCGGCAGGACGAGGCCGAGGTCGCTCAGTTGAACCTCGGCCCGCGCAATGCTATTTTCGAGAATCCTGAGGACTCGGCTCGCCATCTGAAGCCTCTCTACGTGAGAGGTCACATTGATGGAAAGCTGATTTCCTGAATGCTCGTCGATGGTGGTGCCACTGTTAACTTAATGCCTTACTCGTTATTGAAGAAACTTGGCAGGGACGAGGATGATCTGAAGAAGATTAACTTGATGCTCAATGGCTTCAGCGGTGAGAGCTCCGAGGCCAAGGGCGTGCTCTCCCTGGAGTTAACAGTAGGCAACAAGACCTTGCCGATAGCGTTTTTCGTCGTCGATGTACAAGGTAACTACAGCGTGTTGCTTGGGCGCGACTGGATTCATGCGAATTGCTGCATTCCTTCTACCCTACACCAGTGTATGATTTAGTGGGATGGCGATGAGGTAGAAGACATCCCCGCAGATACTTCGGCCCAAGTGGCATTGGCCAATGTATCAGTTGACGCCGTTCACAACAAAGTAGAGTGTCTTTCAAGAAGAGATCTTTCGGATTACGACTTTGTCAGCGTATCTGTAAAGCCGACTGGTGTAGCATGGATGTTTTTGTATTAGTAGTCATGTCTAGCAAGAGTAATCTAGATTGGTTAAAGTCGGGTAGAGCAGTATCGGTCTAATAAAGACGGTATTGCCGAAGCCATCGAAGACTTTAGCAAAGTAGAGAAATTGGGACAAGGTTTCATGTCAGCCGATCCCTTGGAGGAAGTTTACATAGGTGACGGTAGCATCCCGAGGCTGACTTTTGTAAACCAACATTTATAGCCTGATGAAAAGACCGAAGTAATAAAGGTACTTCGATCGTATGTCGATTGTTTCGCATGGGAGTATAGCGAGATGTCGGGACTAAGCCGCGACCTCGTGGAGCATCGGCTACCTATCAAGTCCGGATTTAGGCCTTATAAACAACCTCCTCGTCGCTTTAACTCGGCCGTCTATGACCGAGTTAAAGAAGAAGTAGAGTGACTACTCAAGGCTGAATTTATTAGGCCATGCAGGTACGCAGAATGGGTTGCTAATATTGTGCCTGTAGTGAAGAAAGGGAGCGGCAAGATACGGATATGTGTTGATTTCAGAGATCTGAATAGAGCCACTCCGAAAGATGAGTATCCAATGTCAATAGCCGACATGCTAATCAACAATGCTTTAGGACACAAGGTACTGACCTTTCTTGATGGTAATGCTGGTTATAATCAAATCTTTATGGCCGAAGAGGACGTCTACAAGACTGCCTTTCGATGCCCTGATTTTGTCGGTTTATTCGAGTGGGTCGTTATGACTTTTGGTTTGAAAAATACTAGCGTCACGTATCAGCGTGCTATGAACTTAATCTTTCATGACTTGCTAGGGGTTATGTTAGAAGTTTACATCGATGATATTGTAGTCAAATCAGATGCTATGGGAAACCATTTAGCTGATTTGAAGGTTGCTTTTGATAGGATGCGACAGTATGGTTTGAAAATGAACCCACTCAAGTGTGCTTTTGGTGTGTCGGCGGGTAAGTTCTTAGGTTTCATGATTCACAAGAGAGGCATAGAAATTGATCCTAAGAGGCTTGAGAAGATTATAAACATTGCCGCACCGACGTGCAAAAAGGATGTACAGAAGTTGCTAGGCAAGATGAACTATTTGCGTCACTTTATATCCAACTTGTCCGGCAAGATTGATGCCTTTGTCCCCATACTCCGGCTAATCAACGAAGTCGAGTTCACTTGGGGGACAAGCCAGCAAAGTGCCTTTGAGAAAATCAAGGAGTGCTTGTCATCACCGCCTGTGGCGAGAGCACCCAAAACCGGGATTCCATTTCAGCTATACATCACTGTTGAAGATAGCGTGATCAGGGCCGTACTGACCCAGGAGGTAGAAGGAAAAGAGTACATCATCACGTTGTTGGCATTAAAGATTACGCTAACATGTTCTCTAATATTAAGAACTAACAAACGAAGAGTTTGTGAAACGGACTATCTCAAGCCTTCATATTGGATAATAGCTCAAAGTAGTTCGAAGTTGTGTATTGAATATCTGAATATTTGATGCCTATTACAGGGTGAGAAGGGGGTATTTATAGGCAAAAACTCTAAGGAAAAGACCTTTTTACCCCTTAATTACAACTGACATAGTGGAAACTATTACGGTATCCCTAATAGGGCTAAAATGGTAAAGTATGTCCGAAGAAGGTAGATAAGGCAGACGTCCCATCTGTTCGGCTGTTTTCCACCGCGGAGGTGGAGTCTTTGTAGGGTACCTTCGGACCGGGGTCTGGACGGACCTTCCAGCCTTAACCCTTCATCAGTGCGGAGACAAATCTTGGACTTATAACATTATGAGTTGTCTTTGTATTGTAATTTGAAGATCCTAGTGATGAAGTATTTTCCCCCAACAGTAGCCCCTCGAATACGCTTCTCCGAGTAACCTATATGGCAAGGGGAGCAGTATACGCAAAAAATATTTTCATGCTCAGGGACTTAGAAAAATTCAAGGTACTATAACCATTCGAAGTATCTTCGACATCGAAGGTGTATATGATAGAAGCTTCGAACTTGAGTTCCCCTGTGAAAGCTTTGCAAGGAAATGGACCATTACGAAGGTGAAGCATCGCAAAGAGCCGTTAAAGTTGATCCGTTACCCCTCAAGTAACCGTTAGGCTCCCTTGAAAAAGTAACAGACACAATTTTAACTGCGATTTCACACCTTTTTTACTTTCTGGTCCCACCTATCAGTGGTAGAAGTTGGACCTGCAATGTGAATGCATGCGCAAATCATAGCAATTGAAGGCGGAAGAGTTATAAAAAGGGGACTCGAACCTCAACGGAAACCTTTACAGAACTTTGGTTCTAAGCTTCATTTCTCTAATCTTCAAACTTTCCCCAAATTTCTTGAGCAACCAAACAATGGCGAGGACCAGCGCGACGGTGTTGGCCGTGGCAAGGGCCTTGGCACAGAAATAGGCTTGGGTTTCGTCGGCAGCAGCGGCAATGGCAGGAGCCCCGAGGGGTTCTTGGGCTAAAAATCCGCGGGAGCTCTGCCCGCCGTCCAAGAAGCCATTGAAGGAAAGCTTCTTTCTTTGACAGTCGACGAGCACGGCGGGATCCATAGAGGAGGTGGAGAATGGAAAGTTGGGTCTAGGGATGAGGACTCGAGTCCCTAGAACGGAAGCAACCCCGACACCGCGAAGCAGAGAGGTGGTGGTCTTTGAGGCCTTCTTTGAAGCGGGGTTGGGCCTTCTATCTATTGACTTCCTGGCTGAGGTATTAGACATGTTCCATGTCACTTTGTCGCAGCTGTCTCCGAACGCCATTGCCAGATTGGCCATCTTCGAATGGGCTCTTCGGGCTGAAGGGTGCGAAGGGCGATCTGAGATCTTTGCTGCATCACATGAAGCCTCCTGCCATCCAAAGCCGCAAGATGGGCCTGGGGACTCCAAAGTGCTAGTGGCCTTCGGAAGCGTCAACTTCCAGCTCCGGAAGGAGCACTCGAATCACTTTCCAGCAAAAGAAATCAACGACCGGTGGTACACCAATTGGATACTCCGGTGGTTCTACACTGAAGTCGGACAAGACGGAGCCTTGTGGGGCCCCTACAGGAGATATGGTACCGGAAGGAAACCGAAGTAACTCTGGACCCAAGTCTGCTATCAACGCGACTTGGGTTACTTTCTTCGGCGGCCAAGCGCATGAGCATACGGGACTTGGCTGAGGAGTTCATTGCTCTCCGAATTCCTCCTCTCGGGGCTGAGTGGCCCATCACATTTCAAAATGCTTCGGAGGGTGAACTTCGAAGCCTGGGTAAGCCTTCGTATCTTCTGCATTAACATCGATTAGAAAGCAAGTACTATGCTTAACAGATTGTTACCTGTTTTTAGCGGCTCCATTAGCATTAGCTCTGGAGTAGATAGCCAAGGCCACAGAACGGGTGCTTGGAGCCCCTACTATAGTAGAGAAGAAGTGGAGGGTGGAGCTAGTTGGGAGCTGGTAGCGCTCCAACCGAGTGTGGAGTGCTCTTGGAATGGAGCCTCCTCCCTTGCCAAGCTTTGACATGACTGGAGCACTCTCTCGAAAAAGGAAAGCCACCGCCGAGACCTCTAAGAAAGCTTCTAAGACTCCCATCAAGAGAGGGAAAAAGACCACCAAGCCCCCTAGGCCTTCGTCCTCTCCATCTTCGCTTAGCATTCGTAGCTCCTCTTCAGAGGATTCAGAAGAGAAATATTCGAATGTGCAGATGGGAAAGAAGATGGAAGAATACCTACTGCAGGATGATGAAGGTGAATCTCACGTCGCAGCCGAAGACCCCCTCGGGAAACTATGGAAGCCACAGTGGAGGTCCCCTTCGAGCCAGCCGAAATAGAACCTGGGCTGGAGTTAGGAAATCTTAACTCGCCCATAATTGTAGTAGCGACGGAAGTTAGGGCTTCGACGTTGGCTACTCCGACGCAAACTCCGGGGGATGACCTCGATGAGTACCTCCGGATGTACGAGTATCTGGGGGACCCTGAAATTCTTCCTCAAGGACTGGACGAAGGTATACCCTCGACTTTTCCTTTGAATTCCTGAAACAACTTCAGTGCATCATTGGTACTTCAATGGACATTTAATGAATACCTTGTACTTTGCAGGTGCGTCTAGGAGCAGCATGCCTCCGTCCCATGATGGCGGCTCCGATGACTGAGGTTGTTTCAGGTGGTGTGACTCCGCCTGAAGGAGCAACGCTCGAAGGAGGATCCACTCCGGTTAAGGCAGTAGCTCCAGTTTTTGTACCGGGGAGAGGTAAGGACAAGATGGGTCTTGGGCCTCTCCCCTCTTTGATGACGATGCCTTCGTCCAATGATCCTTAGGTGGATGCTTCGGAAGAAGATCATCCTGAAGACGATCAACGGGCCATATCCTGGCTCCCTCTACTGGCTCCATTTCTGGAGCAGCGGACAAGGCTCTGAGCCCTTTTGGAGCCCTTGGCAGATAAGTGCCAAGAGGTCGGGAGCTCCGAGCTGGTCTCCGTCTTAAGCGAGGCCAGCGGATCAGAGATCAACTTGGCCCTCGAAAGGGCTACCCTTCATGTATGAAACATACAGCAAGTATACTTAGTTAATAAAAAACAGTATTGTACTCACTTTGTTTCTTTGCAGCAATTCGTCCTTGCTAGAGCGGCAGCGACTTCCAATGAGCTCGAAACCAATCGACTCAAAAGGAAGGTTACAATCGTCTAGAATGTCCTCAAGGGCTTCGAGGGAAAAACTTTGCAACTGGAGGAGGAGCTCCTTGAAGAGCGGAGGGCTAAGGCCGTTGCGGAGGAGGCACTCCGGGCCGAACAGCAGACCTGCGCTACACTTAAATCTTCGATAGAAGAAATTCAAGCCGAGTGCGTGGTGCTAAGGGCTGAGGTTGAGAGTCTTCGGCGAGTAGAGTCAGACTGGGCATAGCTTGTAGAGCTTCAAAATTCAGTCAAACAAGCACTGGCTCAAAAGAATTCCTTGATATCAAGGATAGCTGAGATCTCCGCTTTTTCTTCTGAGCTGACGGAGGCCGAAGCGAAGCACATCGTGATTGCTGATCAAACTATGGATACCCTCCGGGGTGTCCTGGAATATTTTGGCATGATGTGCCCTTCGTCTTCAGCTGCGGCAAGCGAGCCTCTCGACCGAAAGCTGAAGATGATCCAAGCGACGACGAAGATGATGAAGGGCTCCGGAACTCGCTATGGGGAGATCTTAGGGCAATTAGCCAGGATCGGAGTCCTTCGACACCTCGAAGCTGTCGGGATCTCTGTTGCTCTAGTAAGGGGTTCGAAGCCAGCAAGCTTCGCCGACGAGGACTTGTTGTGACCTTCTTTGGATGTGGCTTCTGCTTGGGAAGCCTTCTAGGCGATCTGGAAAACAGATCACGAAGCTGCGGCCAAGGCTTGGATCGATGAAGCCCATCGGTAGAAGCAGGCTCAGACGAAGCCTCCAGCTCCGACTCCACCAGATCCGCCAACCGACCCGCAGGTCTAGCTCGTAGGGCGCTTAAACATGTACAAGAAGTCTTGTAAAGCCCTTTTATCTTAATGAATGAAAAGTTTATAAATGAGAAGTCTTTGCTTGGATGTTTATTTTTAGGTTTTGTTATATACTTTGGAGCCTGACTTCGAAGTATTGGAGCTTAGCGAAGGGCTTTGCCAACAGTGGGCTATCCTCGAAAGCTAGCTAGCCCAACAATCCTTCGACTCAAACTGGAGAGAATATTTCCATTTGCCCGCTTGACGGCTCTGTTGGATTGGGGGTGGCGAACAGCTGCGAATCATAACTTGATTCTCAAGCCTTCGCAAAACTCCTTAAAGGGTTCAGCTTCAAACTGAGTGTTATTATCAATCATCAACTCCCTAGGCACTTTGAACCTGCAAATGATATTCTGCCAAAAGAATTTTTGCACATTTTTTGAAGTGATAGCAGTTAGGGGTTCAGCTTCGACCCATTTAGAAAAATATTCAATTGCTACCACCGCAAACTTCAAGCTGCCTTTTGCCATTGGAAAAGGGCCGATGAGATCCATTCCCCATCACGCCATTGGTCATACCGGAGCAATAACTTGAAGAGGTGTCGGTGGACGATGGCTCCGCCTACCCATCCACTAGCACCCTTGGCAGGTTTGAACCAATTCTTCTGCATATGTTATAATTGTTGGCCAATAAAGCCCCTCGCGAATTGTCTTTCCCACTAGAGCACGAGGGGCTAGATGGCTGCCGCATAGGCCTTCGTGAATCTCCCAAAGTATATCTTGGCCTTTGGGTTGTGAGATGCACCAGAGTAGGGGAGAAGAAACTTTGGCTTTATAAAGTATTCCATTGACAAGCTCATAATTTTGAGGTCTTGCTTAGAGCCTTGGGAAATCCGGACCCTCTAATGAAGCTGTACTGTTTTGCAAAATATCTAAATTGGAGTCTGCCAATCAGTGACTGGTATGCAAAGGACTTGTACGGAGGGTTGTTGATGCACCATCGGCTTAACAAGTTCCTCATAAAAAGCGCCCTCCGGAATGTCCAATTCTTTGGCTGTAGCCTTTGCTAGAATATCTGCAAGTTGATTATCCGCTCGAGGGATGCTTCGAATAGAAATTCCTTTAAACAATGCCTCTGTCTTGCGAATTTCTTCTAAATACTTTGCAAGATGTGGATTACTGGCTTGAAAGCTCTTGTCAACATGTCGTGCGATGACTTGGGAATCTGTTTTTATTATAATTCTTGTTGCTCCAAGTGCTCTTGCCTTTTAGAGGCCTAGCAGGATCCCTTCGTATTCTGCAATACTGTTGGTGGTCTTAAAGTTGAGCCTCACAGAATACATGGCCTTCTGCCCTAACAGCGATATTATTATAGCTCTAGCTCTGGCACCAGATGCCTGATAGGCTCTGTCAGAAAAAATTGTCCACAGACCTTCGGAGGTTTCTTCTGGAGCCCAAGCTGTGGATGGAGTCCACTCAGCCACAAAGTCAGCTATAACTTAGGACTTGATAGTTGTTCTTGTCGTAAAGGAAATACTGAAGGGGGCTAGCTCGACAACCCATTTTCCAACCCTACCCGTGGAGTCTTTGCTCCGAAGCATATCACCAAGGGGATACGAGGTAGGGACAATTAGATTATGTGCTAAAAAGTAATGCCTTAGCTTCCGTGAGGCCATTACCAAAGCATAAACAAATTTTTCGAGCTTGGAGTATCCTGTCTTTGCTCTGGACAAAGCTTCTGAAACGAAGTATACTGGGTTCTGCACTAGTTTTCCCTTAAACTCTATTTCCCTAAGTAGCACTGCACTTACTACGGAGCCCGTTGCTGCAAGATAAAGAAGGAGATTTTCTTCTGGGAGGGGCACGGTAAGTGCTGATAAATTTTCAAGATAATCTTTAATATCATCAAAGCTTTTCTGGCACTTCGGCGACCATTTGAAACTCTTGGACCCTTTTAGGGCTTTAAATATTGGGAGGCTTCACTCTGCTGATCTGGCTAGGAATCTATTGAGGGCTGCGAGCCATCCTATCAGCTTCTGGGCTTGCTTCAGATTTTCTGGTGGAGCCATTCTTTGCAGTGCACTTATCTGCGTCGAGCTAGCTTTGATTCCTCTGCTCGAAACTAAGTACCCTACCAATTTTCCTGCTTGCGCCCCGAATATACATTTTTCAAGGTTGAGGCGAACTCCACATGGTCGGAGGCTCTCAAAAGTTTCTGCTAGGTCTAGACTATGATGGTGCTTTACAACACTCTTTATTACAATGTCATCCACATAGGCTTCGACATTTCGGCCTATCTGGTGACCTAGAGCCTTAGCAATAAGACGTGAAAAAGTAGCTCCAACATTTCGCAAGCCAAAAGGCATTCGGACATAACAAAATACTCCGGAATGAGTTATGAAACTCGTCTTGGCTTCGTCTTCGTGCTTTAGCCAAACTTGATGATAACCAGAGTATGCGTCCAGGAAGCTTAGAAGTTCGGAGCCAGCCGTAGAATCCACAAGTTGATTGATACGGGGCATAGGGTAGGGGTCTCGCGGGCATGCTTTATTTAGTGAAGTGAAATCAATGCACATGCGCCACTTGTCGGAGCCCTTTTTCTTGACAAAAATGGGGTTAGCCAACCACTCCGTGTGGGATACTTCCCTGATGATTCCAGCCCTCAGCAATTTCTCCACCTCCGCCTTGGCGAGGTCTGCCCGTTCAATTGACAACTTACGGAGCCCCTGGCGAATTGGTCGAGCCTTAGGGTTGAAAAGTAAACTATGCTCGATGATGCTCCGATCAACTCCGGAGTTATCTTCGTCGGACCACGCGAAGATATCTAAATTTTCTCTAACTACTTCCTCTAGCAAAGTAGATATTTCCGAAGGTAGCTCCTTGCCAAATTGGATTGGATATTCCTTGCCATCTTTTAGGATCATCTTTGTGATCACATCACCTTCTGGGCTTGGCTTTAGGGAAGGGCCCTTCGAGGGGACTGAGGACCCTGAAGCTTCCTCCGAGTGGTCCAGCACACTATTCACCTGCCGAGGGTCCAAAGGTGGACCATGGCCATACTCCACTCTCCGGGCTATAGCTTGGTCTCCTGAAATAGTGAGAACTCCACCTTGTGTGGGAATCTTGAGACACAAATATTTATTATGTGTTATAGCTCCAAATTGGTTTAGCATTCCCCTCCCAAAGATTGCATTGTAGGTGTACGGGGCATCGACGACATCGAAGTTAACCTCCTCAACTCTAGCCAGGGGTCCCTCTCCGAAGGCAACCTCGAGGCCTATCTGGCCGAGGGCATCGAGAGGAGGATCTGCAAAACTTTGGAGTGTGTGGGCTACCGGAAGTAAGTGTCTTCGGGGAATGCACATCTGTTCGAAGGCCTAGACGAAGAGTATATCAGCAGAGCTTCCACTGTCCACCAATATCCTTTGGACTTCAACTCCCGCTATATCAGTTGAAACGACAAGGGGGTCAGCATGGGGGAATTTCACCCCTGCAGCATCGTGGGTAGTAAAAGAAATTGGTACATGGGACCACTCGGGCATTTCTGTAGCCGAGCTCAAAGTCCCTATATGCCCTACTTCGCAAACATAGTCCCTTTGCTGCCACTTTGACATATTACCGAGGGTCCCCCCTCCGGAGATGGGCAGGACCACCCGCTTGCCGCGATCTTAGGGATTCTCCTGCTTTGGTGGTGGCATAATGATGGCCACCCGGAGATGCATCGGTGCTTCAGGATTGCTGGCCGAGACCACAGCTTGCACAGGCTCCAAACATACTACTGGAGGGGCCCGATCTGAAGTACCTCACCCTGAGCTTCGCCCTAAGTACTCTCCCCGAAGGGTCAATATGGACTTACAATCTTTTGTGACATGGCTTCTATTTTCACCATGTACACAACAGAAGAAGGTCTGGCACCTGCCAGCAGTCTTCTCTTGAGGCTTCGAGGTACTAGCCTTATTAGCTTGCGCCTGTTGAAAGTTGAAAGGCATCTTCGGGGTAGAGGGTGCAATATTTAATACCTCAGAGTGGAAATGCTTCTTTCCCCTTCTATGATCATTGAAGCGATTGTCGAGGGGGGCTTGCGGAGGAGTCGGGACTTCTAGTTCCGTCTTCACTTCTCGAAGGAGGACTGGTGCAGGCACCACAGTTCTTCGGAGGCAGCCTTCTTCTTCCTTTGCATACTGTTCGAAGTATGCCATTAGCTATGCTACAGATGACACTGGCTTCCGGTGAAGTTTGCTGAGGAGGTCTAGGTTCAACACCCCTTCATGCACCGCGTCCACTACCAAAGAGGTAGACAAGCATTTTATCTAGGACTTGGTGTGGGAGAAGCATGTAAAGTACTCTCGAAGGGTCTCTCCTACTTGCTGCTTCACCTGGAACAAGCTTCCCATGGACATCGGGGCCACGAACGTCCCCTGGAAGTTACTCACAAACTTCCACTTCAGCTGCTCCCATGACCTGATATCCTGGCTTTAGAGACCAGAACCAACGGACAACCACACCTTCCAACGCGAGGGGGAAACATTTCGCCATTGTATTTTGCACCCCTTCGTTGGCTTCTATTGTTAGGGCATAAGAACAAGAGAACTCTCCGGGGTCGGACCCACCGAAGTATTTGTCAACTTCGAGGCCTTGAACCTAGGGTCGAAGGGCACCTTCTGCAAGTCCGTATGCAGCGGGGATTCATCACCGAAGGATGAATTCTCGGCATCTTCTAGGACTCGAGGAGCTTCTGGATAATCACCGGGACAGCCGTCTTGATGTTCCTCCGAAGCAAGAGGGAAAGCTTGAGGGTGAAGCCTATCTGTAGCCTCTTGCCTCCATCTTGCTACTTCCTCCTGAAGTTATGCTACCTGGGTAGTCACATCCTCAGGAAGGTCTTCACTTCCTCCGGATGGGACCTCCGGGTCTTGAGAACTAGGATAATCAGTTCGAAGCACCGAGGGAGCTGCTCGGGGGACTCTGGGTGCTCGAGGTCTGATGACCACTTCGAGAGTTTGTGGAATGGCTAAGGGTCATGCACCGTTGGTCCGAGGGGACCTTTGGGGAGGATCGGTGGCTAGGCTCCGCTTGGGAGGCATGGCTTGTGAAGCTAAGGCCCAAAGACCCGAGACTTCGAATGATTTGGGAAGGTGAGGAAAGGACTTCGAACTACACTTGGAAGCCCCTTATCGAAAGGTGCGTGGAATCTTTAGACTCTGAAACTCCCTCTGCAAGTACTCTTCCAAGTGCAGTCAGCGGCAGAGAACTAGCTTTTAGAACTAGGTTCCCCACGGACAGCGCCAACTATTGGCGTAACAGATTACGCTAACAGGTTCTCTAAGATTAAGAACTAACAAACGAAGAGTTTGTGAAACTGACTATCTCAAGCCTCCGTATTGGATAATAGCTCGAAGTAGTTCGAAGTTGTGTATTGAATATCTGAATATTCGATGCCTATTACAAGGTGAGAAGGGGTATTTATAGGCAAAAACTCTAAGTAAAAGACATTTTTACCCCTCAATTACAACCGACATAGTGAAAACTATTACGGTACCCCTAATAGGGCTAAAATGGTAAAGTATGTCCGAAGAAGGTAGATAAGACAAACGCCCCGTCTGTGCGGCTGTTTTCCACTATGGGGGTGGAGTCTTCGGAGGGTACCTTCGGACCGGGGTCTGAACGGATCCTCCGGCCTTAACCCTTCATCGGTGCGGAGACAAATCTTGGACTTAGAACTTTATGAGTTGTCTTTGTCTTGTAATCTTGAAGATCCTAGGGATGAAGTATTTTCCCCCAACAAATATGGTATCAGAAGTTCTGACGAGCCAGAAGTTCTGATTCAAAATCGGGGAATTTTTGTACTAATTGGAAGTTCCGATATGGGATCGGAAGTTCTGAGGTGGGCGATAATAGATTAGATCTGTTGCATGTCGTACTGTATTGGGAGTCCTCAAATACCCTATCAGAAGTTCTGATCCAATATCAGAAGTTCCGACATGGGAAAACATATTGGATCTGTTATAGTTTTTAGGGTTTCGGGATGAGCACGACCATGGGGCTCTCAGCCCTATAAAATGAGAGGAGGACGTATTGGAACAAGCAATAAGCCTAGATTAGACCTAGCCACCCAAGAGTTCTCTCCTTCCTTTCTTGATCTCAAATGTTGTGGTCAAGGATCCCTGTCTCTCACGTGCGGTGCTAGCACACTACCGTTGGAGGTACTCCATCCCTGTACATGTGGACTCCGTGGAGACGTTGCTCCAATAGCGACACTCGTGGATATCTACATGCGAACGACTACATCATCTTCATCGATCGGATCGACGAAGGACAACAAGGACGAAGTAAAGATAGGCTTGACACGCTACTCTAACATCTTCTTTCGCTACACCTAGCGTGTCTCGTGCTAGAAGGTACCGATCCATGATCTCGCAAGCACATGAGTCTTGGGCCTAGGGATTAAATTTTGAATTTGTTGGCTAGCTTAGCTCCCATATTCCCCAACAGATTGACTGTGGAATCCCGAACTGATATATTATATGTTCTTTGATGAAATCATTGGCATTGGTAGAAGTAACCCTTTTGAGTTGGATGACCTCTACCCATTTCGTGAAATAATCGGTAGCTGCCAATATGAACTTATGTCCTTTACTTGACGCTAGGTAGATTTTGCCGATCATATCGATGCCCCACCCCCTAAAGGGTTAGGGTTTAATTATCGGGTTCATTGCCGATGTGGGTGATCTCTGAATAGCTCCAAACCTCTGACAGTCCTGGCACCCCTTATAATATTTTATGTAGTCCACCATCATAGTTGACCAAAAGTAACTTGCTCTCCGAAGCAACCATTTCATTTTCCGGGCCGACTAGTGTGTCCCACATATGCCACCGTGTACTTCACACATCACTACCTAAGCTTCTTCGACGCTTATGCATTTAAGAAGAACTCCAGCAGTCATCCAATGGTACAAGTCTTCTCCGAGAAGAACGTATCTCTGTGGGATCGGAATGGTGACTACAGGAGGGTGAATAGGCGTCTCGACAAATTCTTGCGAATATGACACTTTAAAAATAGCTCTTAAACTTTTTCTATTCTATACAAAAGACTCACATAAAAAATTCAGAATGAGCTTGGTGGAACATTGTAACAGCCCCAGAATTAAAAATAAAATAAAAATGAGGGAAATAAATTTTCTGGAATAAAAAGGAATTATTTAAGTAAAGAAAAGATGGAAAGAGCCCAATTAAAGAAAAACAAGGAGAAAAATTCAAAATTTGAACCTGAAAAATTTATGGTAGAATCTAGAAGCCAAGAAATATTTTTAGGAATTTTTACAAAATTTTAACAACAGTGCTTTAAGCCTTAAACAAATAATTGATTTTCTGGAATTATTTTAAATCAAAAATATATTTAAAACTCTTGTTGGGCCGCAACCCCAATTCCCTCCAGCCCGGCCCAATCCAGCCGCCTCGGCCACTGACAGGCGGGACCCGCGTGTCGGCGCCATCCTTTTCCCTCTCTCCCGCCCGCGCTCGTTTTGGCCCCACCAGACAGCCTCTCGCCCGCACCTCCCTCTCACTGCCCCTGGACCCCACCTGTCTATGCACTTTCCTTCGCACGCGCCCGCTGATAGGTGGCCCCCACCTGTCGGATCCATCTTCCCCGATGGAAACTTGCCCCCTTTCCATCGTCGGCGAAGCCCCCCTACCAAATTCGCCTTCGCCAGCTGTCGTGCACCAAATTGGGCCCATGCTGAAGCCTACCATCCTCCGGCGATCACCTTCCCCCATTTCCCCACGCGTTTTCATCGTGTTTGGCAAATATCCGTGCACATGGAAGCTTGTCGGAATAGAATAGGAAACCCCCTCGGTTTCCTTCGCGTAGCCTACCATTTTCGTCATCGGTGACCCTATAAGAACCATGGTGCTCACCGCAACCTGACCACACCGCCGACGCCCAAGCCCTCGCATTCCCGAAGGCTGCCACCCCTCTTTTCGGGTTTTACCCCTGTCTCAGCTCCAGCAGCCCCTCGCTGGCGCCTTCGACCCCCGTCGTCCTCACCGACGCCACCACCAGAACCGTTGTAGCCCGCCCGTCCTCGGCCACGACCTCGTTGGCCGTGAAGACCATCGAAGCCCATTGCCGCCGGTGAACCCGAAGGACTCCTCCGCCTTCCGTCGTCACCGATGTAGGACCGAAAGTAGCGACCAGAGGGGGGTGAATGGGCGCCTAAAATTTTTTGCTAAACTGTAATTTAAACCCAACACCCAAATGGACTTAACCAGAAAAATAATATTTGCAAAGCAAATTATTGGAATTAAAGTTGCAGCCTAAAAAATTACCGGTGTCTTAATTGAAAGGATATTAAAAATAAAACACCTAGATAAAAACACAGAATACTTATATTTCAGTCTAGAAATAAAATACTAATCAAATAAATAAACCATGGATCATTAAAAAAATTAAATCAGTAATAAACTTAAAATATTGTGCGTAAAACAAGAATGAAAATAGTACTACGACTAACAATAAAAATTATACAAGCTGATTAAATATAATAGAGTACTAAAAATATTTTGACATATTAATTTACCCACGAAATATCTCAACAATTTTTCAGCTAATTGATTAATCGATGATTATCCCTAAACTTGATCTACTAAAAAATAGGAGATTAAAATAAAACTTACATGCGTCATGCCTCGGTCGTCGTGCGAATGAAGAGCCCGCCCGTGGTTGCGTCGCCGCCGCTGTTTGCACGCCGGCCGGTCTTGTGGCAGCCACCGTCACGTGTTGATGCGCCGCATCAAACACACAAATCCATCTGCTGCATGCTACAGTGCATCGATTGTGGGGCCCATTCGGAAAGCAGCTGCTGACCAGAGTCTTTCTTCGGTGTTGCTACTGGTACAGGAGCTGCAGTCGCGATTTTCCACGGTGGAGGCCGCCGCTGTAGCCTGCTGCTCCTTTCCAAACAAAACCACCGAAATGTCGTGTGTGCTGCCAGCCTCAGAACGCTTGTGCGGGATGCCGTGACAAAAAAAACTCGGTCACCACGGCGAGGAGAAGACGCCGAATGGTAGAATCTGTCGAGAGGGAAAGACGGCGATGCACAAAAATAGTAGATGAAAAACTACCTCGTGGACTGCAAAATAATCTCCAAAAGAAACAGTCGACTATCCCCAAAGGGATAGGGGCCTATTTATAGGCAAATCCTAATACATGAAAAGACTACTTTACCCTCGGGTAAAATAAACTGACTCTAAAATAAATTCAGAAAATTACTAAAATATTCTTAGAAAAATTAACTGACTCGAATAAAAATATTCTAAACTTAAAAACTAAATATTAATATCCTAAAAATGAATTAAACATAGATCGTCAGTTTTACGCCGAAACTGACAAAGCGTCCACCGTCTTCGCACCGGGTACCCGGATTGGGCCGACCCGACCCCGCAGCTTCCTCAGCCCGGCAATCGCTCGCCGCCCGTGTACCTGAGTCAAACCCAGTCAACAGACCAGTGGATCATCTGCTGCTCCTAGCCATGTACCCGGATTGGGCCAGCCCGACTCCGTGGCTCCTCTGCCCGGCCATCGCTCACTGCCCGTGTACCTGAGTCACATGCGCCTCATACTCGGCAGGTCTTCATCTCTTCCTTCCTTTGACTTCCGTTGACAATCACTCATCACATCTGGAATATCAAAACCATATTCTTCAACATGGTTTCTCAATCTCCCCCTTGATGAGTGCATTGTCAACACCCTTTTCAGCTCATCTCCAGAACCTGCAAAACAAGTGGAAATAAGAAAAACAAAACGAAAAAAATAGAAGAAGGAAAATAAAAGTTTAACCCTAATGACCAAAAGCCAAATAGAAGCAAGAAAAACGGTCATTATGGTTAACCAAAAAATAAAGCCTCAAAAACAAGTGCAAATCTCAGAATTACCAACAAGAATAAACTCCCCCTGAAATCAATCCCAGAGAAAGCCGAAAATATATCCAAAATTTCTCCCCCTTGTTGACAATTGGACTCATCAAGTGAGACTAAATGCACTCTAACGAGACATAAACACAAACTCCCCCTGAAATGCAGCTCCCCCTCAAAATATGTCATGAATGCAGATGGGGTGCAGGTGGAGTGTGAAAAGCATGCTTCTTAGATATGATTAACTGCAATAACAACATCTAACAGGTATAGCGAAAGATATAATGTCTAAGATACATGACATGATCAGTGCAATAGATGATATCTTAAGAAAGTCATTAGCACGCATTTTTCGATTTTTGCAAAACAAAAGCATCACCACTTTTTCTAGTTGACAAGCAAGGTAAAACATGAGATGCAAAAGCTAACTGATATCTACCAAGATAAGCATTGTCCAAAACAAAGTGCTTCAGCAAACCTGTCATCTTTTTAAATTTTTCAGACTTTTTCTTTATATTTTTCATTTCTGCCAGGGGTTATTTGCATGTCAAACTTTATGCTAACCGACCAAGTCAAGCCTAAGCCAGAACTGGACCATCAGAAGCTTAAGACATTGGTCTTGGCATACATTACACCGTCCTAGTTCATACCAAAGTGCTATGGTAAGCAGTCCAGAACAATGCAATGCGACAAAAACAAACCCACCTGGATCTTTTCTGATAATCATAAAAAAAATGCATAAATTTTTATTTTTCTGAATTTTTATCATTTTTATAGCACATTTTCATATTTAAAGCATATAGATGTCCAAGTTGCATATCTGCATCTAAGTAAGGATCTAGCTACAAGGCATGTAAAAGATAGCGAAAGCATTCAGCCTACACATGCTAGTTACTAGAAGCAATGGTGATCATTTTTCAATTTTAAAGCATAAAAGCCATGCATATGACAAATATCAGATATATCATGTGAACTTGAACAGAACATGATCATCGACAGGTAATCAAAAACATATACTAGCTAGAGAAAGTAAAGCAGATTAATCATATAGTAGAAGCAACCTCAAAATGTGATTGATGATTATGCATGATATGAACGCACACACAAAAAAAACTCAATAACAATAAAGAAGAAAGAAAAACTGATACCAATGAAAAGCTGACTCAAAATATCCCCAAAAGGATACACAACTCTCAAATCAAGATCAATAATCATGAGTGGGAACAAACGGCCCAACACCAGGTTTGGCAAAGGTGTTAAACCAGTGTCGAGCCATCTGCTCGTATGTGGGAAAGCAGAAGGAATCATATGAGTCTGGACCGAAACGCGGATCAAAGCGTGGTCCTCTGTTCTTCCTAAAATCACGGTCACGAGGTCCAAAACCGTATCCATAACGATCTGGAACTCTGCCGGAACGGAAGCCACCCTCCGGAGCACGATCATAAAAACCGTCTCCTCTACCACCACCTACACGACATGGCCTGGCCTCTAGCCTCTCTCTACGTCGAGGAACTCTCTGTCTACCACCCTGCTGGTAGAACTGCTCCTGCCCACCTCGAGCTCTCTTTGCTCGCTCAACCCGCTTCCTCCTGAAGCAAAACTCCTCTAGATGCCTGTCTCTCTAGCAGAACTCATAGTGATAGGTAGGCTTCTTGGGATGTGGTTGAGACTTGAGATTCTTAGGCTTGGTGGTGTTTGGTGTATCATCTTTGGTGTGAGAGGGTCCAGGTAAAGAATCAAGAGAAGTGTGAAGAGTTTTAGGCTTAGGAACCCAGATCTGCTTCTTAGGTGGAGCTTTAGGTTGTTCTTGGATCACTCCATCCTTGGGCTGACTATCCTTAAAGGACTCAGTGGAGTGAGTCTTGGGATATCTCTGTTCGGGAGTCATCTTACTCCACTCCACTGCACGGCTAATGGCGCTCTCAAAATCAGCCTTGGTATATGTGTAACCTACCCCAAAACCATCCTGTCTCTTGAACTGCTGGATCATCATGCCGAGTTGTGGCTCTTTAGCACTGATCCAACTCAGGATTGAACGGAGGTAAAAGTTCTCATTCTGAACATCATCTAGCTCCTCTCTCAAAGAAGCTAACACCTCCACCTGAGACAAGCAGATCTCACACTCTTTATCAACTTCGACAGACTTCTCAGCTTTTAGCTTGATCAATTCCATTCTAATGGACAAGCAGTTCTCACAAACAGTGGGTGGAACTGACAAAGTCTCAAGCTCTAGCTTATTCTGCTCCAACTCAACTCTCACTCCAGCTAACTCGCTCAACTGCTCATCACTCTTGGCTCTCAGCTCGCCTATACTAGCTAAATGAGATGGGCAGTCTACACAAGGTGCGACGACAGTGGCATGAGCATCTTTTAGCTCCTGCTGAGCGCTCTCAAGCTCAGTGGCCAAAGCGTCTCTCTCATCTACTCTCTCTATGTACCTGGACTTGAGAGTCGTCAGGTCACACAACAGCACCTCACAGTTAGGGCACTCACCACTATCACCCAAGCAAGGGAAAGAAGACAGACTCTCAATCTTGCCATTTGCTGTGGCAAGCTCACTCTCAAGCTCATCTATCCTCTTCTTAGCCCCTCTAAGCAGTTTCTCCCTATACTTCAACTCCTGACTATTCTGTTCTAGTAAATTAACAACTTCTTGTTCATAGGAAGATGCATTCTCATCGTCGTCATCGTCGGAGTTGTCGGAGGAGTCCTTCTCTTTCTTCTCCCCAAGAGCCATTGAGCAGAAGCTCTTGTGGGGTCTTCGGCTGTGACGTGAGTGACTCTTCAGCTTGTCCCCGAAGCCCATGAAACAGAGGCCCGCTAGATTGTCCCTGTCCTTCCCCTTCCTGATCATGATATCTTCATCACTTGAACTTGAAGACGATGAGGAAGACGAGGATCTCTTGGAGTATCTTTTCTCCATCTCGGCAAAGAAGGTCTCGTCTCGCTTCTTGTTCTCACGCCTGTAATCTTTTAGGGCCTTTCGAAAGAACCTTGTCTTGGGCTTGCCCTTCGTGGAGTTGTCGTACTTGCCATAGTTGTAGGAGTTGTCGCCAGTTCCCTTCTTGTAATTCTTATGCTTGGGACAGTCGGCGATAAAATGACCTGGGTCACCACACTCAAAGCATCCGGATTTTGTGTCGTGTCTCTTAAACATTCGCTTATCATAAACACGTCGCACTCGGTTGTTAAACAAGCACAGATCATCATCTCCTAGAGTATCAAGTTGTTCCTCGGAGATAGACATCAAGGAAAAAGCAGTACAACTCATAGCATTAGGATCAGCAGACGGTGTCGCAAGCACTAGAGTCTTTGAGACAGAATCAGTGAGATTTGATCTCAATTGAATATCGACCTTTGAGGCCTTGAGCTTACTAAAAAGCTCTGTGATGGTCAAGGTGTCATAAGACGTGCTCTCAACAATAGAAGAGACCTTGATCTCCCAGATCTTAGGGTCTAAAGTATGAAGTACCTTAAGCGCTTGTTCATGATCTGAGACCAGCTGATCACCATCGGCCTTGTTTACGTGTAGCTTGTTAATGATCGATTGAAAACGACCAAATAAAGCCTCAACAGTCTCACCCGGCTTCTGTGAAAAATTTTCATACTCACGCCGGTAGGTCTGGTAGAGCCTAGCCTTGACCTGAGCTATCCCCTCATGGTGTGCCTGGAGGGTAGCCCATATCTCTTGAGCAGTGGTGAGATGGCTAACATGCTCAAACTCACTAGAACCTAGACCAGAAAATAAAATGTTCACCGCCTTACTATTATTTTGATGTTGGGTAATTACATTAGCAGCAGTATCCGCAGCAATAGTCGTTATGGTGAAACTAGGATGAACACAAATCTCCCATATGTCTGAGCTCTGGCTCATAAGGTATGCTCGCATGCGAGTCTTCCAATAAGTGTAGCCAAAAGCTTCTAGGGATGGGATTTTACCAGAAGACGTCATGATCACTACCTAGGTTTAGAATCGGTTAAGATATTAGAAAAACCTAACCTTGCTCTGATACCACTTGTAGGACCGAAAGTAGTGACCAGAGGGGGGTGAATGGACGCCTAAAATTTTTTGCTAAACTGTAATTTAAACCCAACACCCAAATGGACTTAACCAGAAAAATAATATTTGCAAAGCAAATTATTGGAATTAAAATTGGAGCCTAAAAAATTACCGGTGTCTTAATTGAAAGGATATTAAAAATAAAAACACCTAGATAAAAACACAGAATACTTATATTTCAGTCTAGAAATAAAATACTAATCAAATAAATAAACAATGGATCATTAAAAAAATTAAATTAGTAATAAACTTAAAATATTGTGCATAAAACAAGAATGAAAATAGTACTACGACTAACAATAAAAATTATACAAGCTGATTAAATATAATAGAGTACTAAAAATATTTTGACATATTAATTTACCGACGAAATATCTAAACAATTTTTCAGCTAATTGATTAATCGATGATTATCCCTAAACTTGATCTACTAAAAAATAGGAGATTAAAATAAAACTTACCTGGGTCATGCCTCGGTCGCCGTGCGAATGAAGAGCCCGCTCGTTGTTGCGTCGCCGCCGCTGTTTGCACGCCGGCCGGTCTTGTGGCAGCCACCGTCACGTGTTGATGCGCCGCATCACACACACAAAGCCATCTGCTGCATGCTACAGTGCATCGAATGTGGGGCCCATGCGGAAAGCAGCTGCTGACCAGAGTCTTTCTTCAGTGTTGCTACTGGTACAGGAGCTGCAGTCGCGATTTTCCACGGTGGAGGTCGCCGCCGTAGCCTGCTGCTCCTGTCCAAACAAAACCACTGAAACGCCGTGTGTGCTGCCAGCCTGAGAACGCTTGTGCGGGACGCCGTGACAAAAAAAACTCGGTCACCACGGTGAGGAGAAGACGCCGAACGGTAGAATCTGTCGAGAGGGAAAGACGGCGATGCACAAAAATAGTAGATGAAAAACTACCTCGTGGACTGCAAAATAATCTCCAAAAGAAACAGTCGACTATCCCCAAAGGGATAGGGGCCTGTTTATAGGCAAATCCTAATACATGAAAAGACTACTTTACCCTCGGGTAAAATAAACTGACTCTAAAATAAATTCCTAAAATTACTAAAATATTCTTAGAAAAATTAACTGACTCGAATAAAAATATTCTAAACTTAAAAACTAAATATTAATATCCTAAAAATGAATTAAACATAGATCGTCAGTTTTACGCCGAAACTGACAAAGCGTCCACCGTCTTCGCATCGGGTACCCGGATTGGGCCGACCCGACCCCGCAGCTTCCTCAGCCCGGCAATCGCTCACCGCCTGTGTACCTGAGTCAAACCCAGTCAACAGACCAGTGGATCATCTGCCGCTCCTAGCCATGTACCCGGATTGGGCCAGCCCGACTCCGCGGCTCCTCTGCCTGGCCGTCGCTCACTGCCCGTGTACCTAAGTCACATGCGCCTCAAACCCGGCAGGTCTTCATCTCTTCCTTCCTTTGACTTCCGTTGACAATCACTCATCACATTTGGAATATCAAAACCATATTCTTCAACATGGTTTCTCAACCGATCGCCGCCTCTACCCCGCCGTCACCGCTTCTAGCACCCTTGTAATCCCCTTGCTCTCCGGGTTCCATTTCATCCCTTGGCGTGGCTGTTTAGTCGTCACCGTTGCCGGGATCGTTTGCCGTCGCGCCGCCCGAGTCGGGGATGAAGGCTTCTGCCTCCCCATGCCGCGTACGTGCCGGACGGCATCCTAGCCGTGCGATCACATCTGAGTGGCACAGATTAAATCCCCACTCAGATCTCGCCGAAACGGTATGGGCTCATCTGAGCCATTGATCACTATTTAAAATCCTAGATCGATCTCGTGCATCCACGCGTAACGGTTCGATTTCTTTTAATCTCAGCCGTCCATTGTAACTTAAGCGCCCCGCCTCGCTGTCGGCCACCCGATCTGGATCAAACGGTCCAGATCTGACCGGCTCACGTGCACAGTGCGCGGGTCCATGGTGGGCCTGGCTCACCATGGAGCCACGCCTTTTTTCTGGTTAAAATAAAATTCAGAAAATCAATTCAAGCTTTAAAAATTCATATCTTGTTCAATTTAACTCCAAATTGGACTATTTCAATTCTGGAAAATTTTATTTTTATTCTCTACACTTTTATACAATAAAAACAGTATGCTTATTTTGCACAAAATATTCTTATTAAATAATAAAGAAAATCCCCTTTAGGATTTAATTGATATTTCATTAAAATTTCTCAGAAGGACCTTTAAAAATTCATATATTAATTTTAGAAGGCATAATGACTCCATTTCACAGTTTTTAATGCAATAAAAATAGAATGTTCATTTTGCCCATTCCATTTTATTAAATAATACTTCAAAGGCCCTTTTAGGATAAGTAATTAATTCATATAATAAAAATTCAACACTTAATAAAAATATCATGAAAACTTATATAATAACTTCAGAAGACATAATAACTTGATTTCAATATTTTTACTGCAATAAAAACAATAAGGTTGTTTTATACCTTTTTACTTCACCTCTAAAAGGGGAAAATAAAGACCCCTTAAAAAGAAATACTCATATCAATTTATAAATTTCAGAAACCTCTTTAAAACTTAATCTTAAATATTTAAGTAATAATTTCATAAAATTTAAGACTCTATCTCTTTTACTTAATCCAACAAAAACATATATGCCTGAATGATTGATTTTTGGATTGTTTTTTGAATGTTGTGTTTACTTTTCAGTATCGAGAAGACTTCGACGCCATCGACGATCCGGAGTCTTATCCCGAGGTTACACCTTCACCGTTCGCGGATCAAGGCAAGTCACAACCCCCATTTTGATCATCATTGAGCCCATGTTTTAATAAATTATCGCTATAACTCATAGGTTAATATTGCATTAGTTTAGTCTCAAGCCTTACACTATATTTATTAGATCCCCGTCCTTGTGTGTAAACCCAAGCCATGCTTATTGAGCCTACTCTCCTTGTCACTCTACAATATTATATTAGTTAGTGTCCAATGTACCGACACAACTGCTATAGGATAAAAAGAATGAATCGTAGATAGCTAGATTCTACTATATGTATTTCCCCATTATTCTCGTCTCTGGACTGGAGTTGGCTATGTTATAAGTATGGTGGGTTCCGTGTGCAAGCTAGGGCATTGGTTGGTCGCACCCAGGGCACTATAAGGACCGGTCCGCGGGATCTGTTGCAAAGCACTTCCGTACTAACCACAAGTCTAATGGGTAAGTCCTAACTAGAAGTATGGAACAAACCAACTCGATGCACCATAGTAGAGGGGGCAAGGGGCAACCTGCGGGTGACTTGTACCGACGTGGCTCAAGGTGGGTATGGTGTTGGCTCGACGTGTCGGGGCACCATATGAAACCCATAAGAGGGTGCTGTTGGGTCGAGGCGGTCCATATGGAAGGTTTTGGCATGAGTTCCCGTGGTATGGGTCATCTCATTACACTTTGGTGTATGGGATGAGTGCGTGCCTTGTGGGTACAGTGGTACACCTCTGATCAGAGTATTTAATCTTTTCGAAAAGCCGAGCCCACGGTCAAGGGCGGGTTGTGTGACTTCTCGCAGTTAGTTTACAATTGTTTGAATGGTTGAGTTATTCATGGCATGTAAGGACTGTTGAGCGAGGGTGCGCTGACTGTACCCCTCGAGCTAGAAGATGATGCATACACATGTTTACTTTCTGTATAAATAACTTGATCACATTTAATTGCTTTACAAATATGCTTTTCCGCAAAATTAGCCACTACCTTCCTTGTTATTACTCTGCATTATATTTGCATCCGGTGGCTTGATGAGTACGATTGTACTCACCCCCGTTGACTTACACCACCAGAGCCCATCTACTATGAGGAGGATGAAGGTCTGGAGTAGCGACCTAGTCAAGGCGAGACTGGAAGGAGGCGTTCATCTAGGACCCTTGTTTTATTAGTTTCTCTTCACTTTATTCACTTTTATACTAATACGGTCTACGAATCGTGAATGCTTGTCGTATTGTACGTGGTCGTGTGATGAACGTCTTGGTTTATTGATTTTCTATGGAATTTCAAAGGTCCGGATTTATTAAATCTGGGCGTTACAAGATGGTATCAGAGCCGACTTGACTGTAGGAAGCCAAACAGACCTGACCCTAGGACTTATAATACCCATATTTTCTTACAAAATTACTTACCCTCTCATCTTCTAGAGTTTCACAAAAAAATTTCTCTCTTTTGTAGATGTCGGTCCATACCATGAGTGGGACTCTCCGTGACGAGGCCGGATTCGTCCGCGTGCTTCGCATGCTCGTCGACTTCCTCGGATTCGTACATGAGCCCGCGTTCCACGGGATTTTTCCCGATGCGAGCGAGAGCTACTGCGAGGTCACGGTCGTCTTCCGCCCCTCCCCCACGCAGCGTGCCTTCTACACCCATGGAGTTGGAGGACCTTCATTCATGGTGGCCAGTCAGCGCACCACCCTTCAGGCCCTCACCGAGCTCCGGGTGATCTATGACAGCTAACTCTATGACACGGACTATCGCTTCATGCCCATGCGCACTCCGGGGAGTCCACACAGCGTCTACGTCAGCACACTCTCCTAGCGCCACTCCACCGTCGGCCACACTATACGTCTATTGGAGGCAATGGACGAGCTCCACTACGAGGCTCTACAGGATGCCAACAGCCAGCGTGACACCATTGACTTTTATCACCACTCTTCAGAGGATTTGAACCGCGAGAACGGAGAACTTCGTTGTCGTGTCCATTAGGGGCATCGTTTGGCTACCGAGGCTGAGGAGTTGAGGCGCCAGAATGAGCTCCTATGCTAGAGTGTCGCCGACACCACCCAGCTTCGCCATCAGATCAAGGAGCTCCAGAAGGATCTAGAGGAGGTCGCTCCCCTTCCGCCCCGCAAGCAGAAGTCACTCCGGATCCCCACAGTTAGGCCCAAGAGGATCTCCCGCAGTGCACCTCCCGCCGGACCCTCTAGCTCCACCACCCCTGCACTGACACTCTCCACCGAGCCCGTGATCGAGACGTCCCCCGAGCTTCCTTAGACGTAGTTTACGATTTGTTTGTTTCTATTTTATTGTTTTGTTTATAGTGCCGCTCATGTCGGAATATAAGGCATGAGTGTAAAATTTAATAAGAGATTAAAATAAAATATGTAAGAATCTAGGTCAAACCTTTCATTTTGGGCAAATAAATCAGTAGCAATTTCCCTTAAATCTTGGCACCCTCTTTTCTGCAACCTTCAACTTTAAGATGGACACGACCAAGGATCTGAAGCCCCACGCGACGGAAACATCTCAGGCAATCTGCCTCAGTGGGGTGCAGCTGGCCAACGGCAAACCCCCGTTGCCAATCATCCCACACTAGCGGAGATGATGGCAAAACAAAACCAACTGATCGCCACGCTGCTTACCCAGATGCAACAACAACAAAACCAGATGCAAGAGCAGCAGGCACAGTTGTTCCGTCTCCAACAACAACAACACGAGCTCTCCCTTCAGTTGGTCTTCGGGGATTTCGCAAATTTTCAGAAATTGGTGAACAAAACAATTATTCAGGAAACCGAACAAAACAAGGTGGACTAGAAGAAGCGAAGAATGATCGCTTACCGCCAGCAGCAAGGAGTGGTGCAGAAGCCACGACCGATGATTCCGCCTCAAGCCCCAACTCTTATCGAGCCATGGACCACCCTTGGAGGGCCAAGCTCAGGCATCCCACCCCAAGCACCACCTTCTTGAAGAGCTCCAGTGCAAGCTACAGGATACAAGAGGGACATGAAAGGTAACCCAATAATATGCTTCAACTGTCGCCAAGAGGGTCACTTCTCCAACATGTGCCCCTACCCCAAGCAGGAATCATCCTCCGTTCCAAGCCCAGTGGGATGTACCCTAGTTCACCACAACTCCACTCAAGAAAACCAAGATACGATAGAAGGCCTTTCCAATTTGATCTCGACCAACCCAGTTTCGGAGAACACTTTGCCTGTTTCTGAAGCAACACCATCTCCTAATCCGCAGCACTAGTACAATCCTGTCCCTTAGTTTTCCCGAGGTTCGCTTCGAATCTCGAGGACGAGATTCTTTGTAAGGGGGATAGGATTGTAATAGCCCCAGAATTAAAAATAAAATAAAAATGAGCGAAATAAATTTTCTGGAATAAAAAGGAATTATTTAATTAAAGAAAAGGTGGAAAGAGCCCAATTAAAGAAAAACAGGGAGAAATATTCAAAATTTGAATCTGAAAAATTTATGGTGGAATCTAGAAGCCAAGAAATATTTTTAAGGAATTTTTACAAAATTTTAACAACAGTGCTTCAAGCCTTAAACAAATAATTGATTTTCTGGAATTATTTTAAATCAAAAATACATTTAAAACTCTTGTTGGGCCGCAACCCCAATTCCCTCTAGCCCGGCCCAATCCAGCCGCCTCGGCCACTGACAAGCGGGACCCACGTGTCAGTGCCATCCTTTTCCCTCTCTCCCGCCCGCGCCTGTTTTGGCCCCACCAGACAGCCTCTCGCCCGCACCTCCGTCTCACTACCCCTGGACCCCATCTGTCTATGCACTTTCCTTCGCACGCGCCCACTGACAGGTGGCCCCCACCTGTCGGATCCATCTTCCCCGATGGAAACTTGCCCCCTTTCCATCGCTGGCGAAGCCCCCCTACCAAATTCGCCTCCGCCAGCTGTCGTGCACCAAATTTGGCCCATGCCGAAGCCTACCATCCTCCGGCGATCACCTTCCCCCATTTCCCTACGCGTTTTCATCGTGTTTGGCAAATATCCGTGCACATGGAAGCTTGCCGGAATAGAATAGGAAACCCCCTCGGTTTCCTTCGCGTAGCCTACCATTTTCGTCATCAGTGACCCTATAAGAACCCCGGTGCTCACCGCAACCCAACCACACCGCCGAAGCTCTAGCCCTCGCATTCCCGAAGGATGCCACCCCTCTTTTCGGGTTTTACCCCTGTCTCGGCTCCAGCAGCCCCTCGTCGGTGCCTCCGACCCCCACCGTCCTCACCGACGCCACCTCCAGAACCATCGTAGCCCGCCCGTCATCGGCCACGACCCCGTTGGCCGTGAAGACCACCGGAGCCCATTGCCGCCAGTGAACCCGAAGGACTCCTCCGCCTTCCGTCGTCACCGATCACCGCCTCTACCCCGCCGTCACCGCTTCTGGTACCTTGTAATCCCCTTGCTCTTTGGGTTCCATTTCATCCCTTAGCGTGGCTGTTTAGCTGTCACCGTTGCCAGGATCGTTCGTCGTCGCGCCGCCGGAGTCGGGGACGAATGCTTCTTCGTCCCCCATGCCGCGTGCGTGCCAGACGGCATCCTAGCCGTGCGATCACATCTGAGTGGCACAGATTAAATCCCCACTCAGATCTCGCCAAAATGGTATGGCTCATCTGAGCCATTGATCACTATTTAAAATCCTGGATCGATCCCGTGCGTCCACGCGTAACGGTTCGATTTCTTTTAATCTCAGCCGTCCATTGTAACTTAAGCGCCCCGCCTCACTGTCGGCCACCCGATCTGGATCGGACGGTCCAGATCTGACCGGCTCACGTGCACAGTGCGCTGGTCCATGGTGGGCCTGGCTCACCGTGGACCCACACCTTTTTTCTAGTTAAAATAAAATTCAGAAAATCAATTCAAGCTTTAAAAATTCATATCTTGTTCAATTTAACTCCAAATTGGACCATTTCAATTCTGGAAAATTTGTATTTTTATTCTCTACACTTTTATACAATAAAAACAGTATGCTTATTTTGCGCAAAATATTCTTATTAAATAATAAAGAAAAATCCCCTTTAGGATTTAATTGATATTTCATTAAAATTTCTCAGAAGGACCTTTCAAAATTCATATATTAATTTCAGAAGGCATAATGACTACATTTCACTGTTTTTAATGCAATAAAAATAGAATGTTCATTTTGCCCATTCCATTTTATTAAATAATATTTCAAAGGCCCTTTTAGAATAAGTAATTAATTCATATAATAAAAATTCAACACTTAATAAAAATATCATGAAAACTTATATAATAACTTCAGAAGACATAATAACTTGATTTCACTGTTTTTACTGCAATAAAAACAATAAGGTTGTTTTATACCTTTTTACTTCACCTCTAAAAGGGGAAAATAAAGACCCCTTAAAAAGAAATACTCATATCAATTTATAAATTTTAGAAACCTCTTTAAAACTTAATATTAAATATTTAAGTAATAATTTCATAAAATTTAAGACTCTATCTCTTTTACTTAATCCAACAAAAACATGTATGCCTGAATGATTGATTTTTGGATTGTTTTTGAATGTTGTGTTTACTTTTCAGTATCGAGAAGACTTCGACGCCGTCGACGATCCGGAGTCTTACCCCGAGGTTACACCTTCACCGTTCGCGGATCAAGGCAAGTCACAACCCCCATTTTGATCATCATTGAGCCCATGTTTTAATAAATTATCACTATAACTCATAGGTTAATATTGCATTAGTTTAATCTCAAGCCTTACACTATATTTATTAGATCCCTGTCCTTGTGTGTAAACCCAAGCCATGCTTATTGAGCCTACTCTCCTTGTCACTCTAAAATATTATATTAGTTAGTGTCCAATGTACCAACACAACTGCTATAGGATAAAAAGAATGAGTCGTAGATAGCTGGATTCTACTATATGTATTTCCCCGTTATTCTTGTCTCTGGACTCTGTTGGAGTTGGCTATGTTATAAGTATGGTGGGTTCCAGATGCAAGCTAGGGCATTGGTTGGTCGCACCCGGGGCACTATAAGGACCGGTCTGCAGGATCTGTTGTAAAGCACTTCCGTACTAACCACAAGTCTAATGGGTAAGTCCTAACTGGAAGTATGGAACAAACTGACTCGATGCACCATAGTGGAGGGGGCAATGGGCAACCTGCGGGTGACTTGTACCGACGTGGCTCAAGGGGGGGTATGGTGTTGGCTCGACGCGTCGGGGCACCATATGAAACCCATAAGACGGTGCTGTCGGGTCGAGGCGGTCCATATGGAAGGTTTTGGCACGAGTTCCCGTGGTATGGGTCATCTCGTTACACTTTGGTGTATGGGATGAGTGTGTGCCTTGTGGGTACAGTGGTACACCTCTGATCAGAGTATTTAATCTTTTTGAAAAGTCGAGCCCACGGTCAAGGGCGGGTTGTGTGACTTCTCGCAGTTAGTTTACAATTGTTTGAATGGTTGAGTTATTCATGGCATGTAAGGACTGTTGAGTGAGGGTGGGCTGACTGTACCCCTCGAGCTAGAAGATGATGCACACACATGTTTACTTTCTGTATAAATAACTTGATCACATTTAATTTCTTTACAAATATGCTTTTCCGCAAAATTAGCCACTACCTTCCTTGTTATTACTCTGCATTATATTTGCATCCGGTGGCTTGCTGAGTACGATTGTACTCACCCCCATTGACTTACACCACCAGCGTCCGTCTACTATGAGGAGGATGAAGGTCTGGAGTAGCGACCCAGTCAAGGCGAGACTAGAAGGAGGCGTTCATCTAGGACCCTTGTTTTATTAGTTTCTCTTCACTTTATTCACTTTTGTACTAATACGGTCTACGAACCGTGAATGCTTGTCGTATTTTACGTGGTCGTGTGATGAACGTCTTGGTTTATTGATTTTCTATGGAATTTCAATAAAGGTCTGAATTTATTAAATCTGGGCGTTACAAACATGTGCTCGGCAGTACATGCAGTTGTTAATGGCGAAAAGCTTCACTGCATATGGCAGCGCATGATCGGCAAGATGGGAAAGAAAAGGAAGGGAGAAAAATGTTTATAGATTCAACTTTCAGCCTTCAACATTTTCAGCAAATGACCACCTTCCAGAATTTTTATAGCATATAGATGAGCCAAAAACTATATGTAGCTATGTTTGGAACCTTTTGCAAACTTCAAACATGGAACCCTTGTAACTTGGACAACAAGAGTTATGTAGAGCTCAGGTCCAAAAACAGAACCAAAACAGATCAAAATTCACCTCAAAGATTGAATCCAGACTGAAAACAGAGCACAACTTGGCAGAAATCAGGAGTTTTCAGAACTTTTTAAGCACTTTGTTGAACAAACAAATATATGTAGAAGTGGTCAAAACCTTTTGCAAATTTTAAACATGGAACCCTTGAAACATGGAAAACAAAAGTTATGTAGAACTCACGTCCAAAAAACAGTACCAAAACAGATCAAAAATCACCTCAAAGATTGAATCCACCCTGAAAACAGAACTCAGAAATCAAAAGTTTCTAGAACTTTTTAGGCACTTTGTTGGATAGAAAAATATATGCAGCAGTGGTCTAAAACTATTACAAACTTCAAAAATGGAACCCTGGAAACTTGTACAACAAAAGTCGTGAAGAACTCAGGTCCAAAAACAACAACAAAATAGTTCAAAACTCAGCTCCAAAAGTGAATCACACAAGGATAAACAGTACCTACGCTGGAAGCTCTTGGAACAATAAGCACAAAATTAAGAACAGCAAAAAGGCTAGAACAAAATATAAATTGTGGTTGGTAGCCCCCAAAATGTTCAGCTGAAAGAGTCACCTAAACCCTGGGCCTTTGGGTCCTTTATATAGGAAAGCCCATTAAAGAAATCTCCAAAATGCCATTAGGGTAAAAGTTCTAGGTATTTACCTAATTACCATACTAAATTTTCAGAATTACAAATTCTGAAAAATCCATTAATGCAAACTCCTAAATTACTACATCATTGACCCTATTCTTTTAATATTTTTCAAGAATTAAGAATTTCGAAAAATACTAAAAGATTACACTTAATCTAGACGACAAAACAGAAAAAATAAACTCCTAATTACTGGAATTAAAAACATTTTCTAATGTGACTGTTTTCAACAAAAACTAATAAAGCCTCCTCGATCGCTAACATGTGACGGCAATCCACGAACTCGACCGTCATGAAGTCTCACCCGCTCTCGATCCCCTCGAGCCGCCTGATCACTTGTATTGCCCTCCCTTTCATTGACTTGACCGTCACTCTGTCTTGGCCATCCGTCCATCCATGTCTTGCTCTATCTCCTCGTGCACTCCTGAGATCATCTCCAACTTCACCCGGTATCCTTGATCATATGGCATCGAGCTCCCCGCTTGACCCTTGATCACCCGTCATTGACAGTTGGTTAGCATCTCCACCCTACACACATGAGACAAGCCAAAACAAGAGACACAACGCACACCAATCCCCTCGACATAATCCATATCCACACATCGATCCCATCGATTGTAACACCCCAAATTTTCAACACAATAAAAATATTATTAAATTCAATTTATTGGAATTATTATTTCAGAAAATACTTTTAATACACTTTTATACCCTTTTGAACTACAACATAGAGTAGATGACCAAATTAGGAGGTGAAACTTTTTGTATATGCTCCTAAGACCAAAATATAATTTTGGGAATTTTTATAGATTTTTACCAAGCTTGGAGGGAGCCCTATTATTTTAAATCAATTTCTGCAATTATTTTTAATCAGAAAACCCTGGAAAACAGTATTGGGCCGTTTCCCCCTCCCTTCTCTCTCTCCCGGCCGGCCCAGCCCACTCCCACCCGCGCGCGCCTTCTGACCAGTGGAGCCCACCCGTCAGTGAGCCCCTCTCCTCTCACGCGCGCACCCGACGCCTTGGCCCCACCTGTCGGCGCCAACTTTCTCCCCTCGCACCCGAGCCCGACCCCACCCGTCAGTCGCCCGTTCGCTCGCTCGCGCTCGCTGGCTTGTGGCCCCCGCCTGTCAGACCCGTCGTCAACCTCCCGCCACCGCCCCCAAATCCCGCCGGCCGACGACCTCGCCCTCGGATCCGCCTCGCCGGCCCGTCCCGCATTAATTCGTCGCCATTAATCGGTCCCCCGCGTCGCGCCGACCGTTTCCCCCTTTAATTCACCGCGTCATCGCCCCCGGATCGCCGCTACGCGTGCATGGCCGAGCCATCGCCGGCGAGTAAAGGCCCGTTGCCGGTTCCCTTGCATGCGACCCCCGCCGGACCCTATTTAACCCCCCCTGCCCTCCACCGCGTTCGGTCCACGCTTCAATTCGCACTCAGAACGAACAGAGCGCCCCTCCTTCGCCTTTGAGCATTTTCCCCCTGCTTCGCCTCCAGCCGCCCCTCGCCGTCGCCTCGGACCACCCCGGCCCTCGCCTCCGCCACCGTCGTGACCGCCAGGACGTCCCCTACCTCGGCCACGTCCCCGCCGGTCAAGGAGATCGCCGGAACCCCATCGCCGACGAGGAGCCCGAAGTGCTTCGCCGTCTACCCTCGCCGCCGACCACTTCCCGTCGACCCCTCGCCTCGCCTAAGGTACCGTCATGACCGCCGTAGTGCCCTCTTTCCATTTCTAGGATTAGCTAGGACCGCCGTCGCTCGCCGTGGCCGCTGGCCCGCTCGCCGTCGTCGGAGAAGACGACCGGCACGGGTCGAGTACCCGTGCCGTGTCGGATCTGATCTCGACCGTGCGATCGCGATCGGACGACGCGCGTGAGTCCACGTACGCGATCTAATCCGCACCGTCGGATCTGGTCAAAGCGGTATGTTTTAATCTCGCGCGTTGGTTTTCATTTAAACCCGTCGGGTGATCTCGTGCGTCCACGTGGTACCCCTTCGCACGTTTTAATCCTGGCCGTCCGTTATCACTTAACCCTCCCGCCTCGCTCTCGCGCGTTGGATCTGGATCCAACGGTCCAGATCGACCCGGCGCACGCGCACAGTGCGCGGGTTCACCGTGGGCCTGGCTCACCGTGGACCCGAGAGGTTTAAAATTTGAAAATAAATTCCAGAAATGCTTTTAAACTTGTAAAATTCATATCTAATGCATCTGGACTCAAAAAATTGCCATTCCAATTTTAGAAAATTCATGAAATTATTCTCTACATGTTTAGGCAATAAAAACAGTAGGTTTATTTGGACATTTTCATGTTTATTTAAATAAGTATTCAAATGCCCTTAGGATTTAAATGTAAATTTAAATATTTAAATTCCAGAAAAATTATATAATTGTCCTTTACTGCTTAAACATTAAAACCACTGGGCCTTCTCTAAATCATTTAAATTAAATTGATTAGAAAACTTAATATAGTATTAAACCCACTTAAAAACCCTTTTATGAAAAACAATGATTCATTTAGATTCACTTTAAATTAATGGAGGAATAAATTTCAGAACTTTAATATCTGAATTTATTTTTATTTTTTTAATCAAACCAACTTTAACTTATATGCTTGCAATGTAATGTTATATGGTTTGATTGAATGTGGTACTCTTTTTATTTTACCTTATATTAGAAAGACTACGACGTCGCCGAGGAGCCGGAGTACTTCCCCGAAGTCCCTCCCTCTCCCTTTGCTGAACAAGGCAAGTCACCAAACCAATCTCTTGAACATATTGAACCCATGTTTGAATTGATTATCGCTAAAACACATAGGCTATGTATATGCATTAGTCAAATGAACCCTTACATTATATTTATTTAGGATCCCCCGACCTTGATGTGCAACCCAAGCCATGCTATCTCGCCTAACCTCCTTGTCACCATATGATCAATGATATTAGCTAGTGTCCAATGTATTGACACGGCCGCTATAGGATAAAAATGAGTCGTAGCAAAATGGTTCTATTATATGATCCCCGTTGCTTCTTATCCTTGGAAATTCTGTTGGTGATGAGTCATGGTTGTGAGTGTATGCATGGTGGGTTCCGGGTGCAAGCTAGGGCATTGGTCGGTAGCACCCGGGGCACTATAAGGACCGGTCTGAGGGATCCGTTGCAATACACTTACGTACTAACCACAAGTCTAGTGGGTAAGTCCTAACTAAGGTATGAGTCGTTCCAAACCGAGGCCACCACTTGGAGATGGGTCAAGTTGCACCTGCGGGTGACTTGTACCAATGTGGCGCAAAAGGGGGTGCGACGTTAGCCGGGATGCGGCCCGGCGCGCCGGCGAAACCTAGAGCGGGTGGTTATCGCTTGGAACATCTCATATTGAGGTTTTGGCACGAGTTCCCGTGAAATGGGTCATCTCGTTGAGATGAGTGCGTGCCTTGTGGGTACAGTAGTACATCTCTGATCAGAGTCTTAAATCTTTTCGAAAAGCCGAGCCCACGGTCAAGGGCGGGTTGCGTGACATCCCCCAGTTAGTTTACTTGAATATGGATGTGCATGTTGTTTGTCATGTAAGGACCGTTGTGCGAGGAGGTAAAACGTACTCCTCGAGTTAGTTGATGTTGATGATGCTCATGTTTACTTTCCGCATGATTAAAATATGATTACACTAAATGCCATCACTGCAACTGCTTTATTCCGCATTGTTAGCCTTTATCCTTCCTTGTTTATTATCCTGCATTATTATTTGCATTTGCGGTGGCTTGTTGAGTACTTTTGTACTCATACCCGTTGGACCCCACAGAGGATGTTTATCTTGAAGACGGTCTGGAGTAGCGACCCAGTCAAGAAGAAAGATCCTGAAGAAGACGTTCGTCATGCCGTTATTTAATTACTTTATTACTGTTTTTACTAAAACAATGTTGTAATAAATATGGTCTGCGTACCATGGATTTTATCGTATGTACGTTGTCGCATGATGAACCTCTTGTATAATTGTTTTTCTATGGAAATTCAATAATGTCTCGATTTCGATAAATCGGGGCGCTACAAGATGGTATCAGAGCCGACTTGACTGTAGGAAGCCAAACAGACCCGCCTAGCCATTAGTCACAGGAAATTATTTCTTGAAAATCTACTTCATAAACTTTGTTCCTCTCCTCACTTTTATTCAACTTACTGTTTTGTAGATGCCAGTCTACCAAGTCCACAGCTACTGCCGCCACTATGAGGGCTTCGTCCGGGAGCTCCGCATGATGCTTACCTTCCTCGGGTTCCTCTTCGAACCCGAATTTCAAGGAGTCTACCCCGACGAGTTCGCCGGGCCTTGCGACGTCTCCCTCACCGTCCATGGCTCCGGAGAGCATCTGCCGCCCTACACCACCGCACTTGGAGGCCCGACTTTCGACGTCGCGTGCCAACGAGTCGCCCTCCAGGCCCTCATGGAGCTGAGGATGATCTACGACGATCGTCTTCAGAACTCATCCTTCCGGCTTGTGCCGAAGCGTACTCCCGGAGCCCACCGTAGTATCTACCTCGGAGTTCACTCCGTGCGTGATCCGGTCATGGCCCGGCAGTCGCGTCTTCTGCAGGCCATGGATGATCTCCATACCGAGGCGGTGCTCGACGCCGACGAGCACCATGAGGCGGTTGCGTTTCTTCGTGAAGAAACGAAGAACCTGATCCAGCAGAACGGCGAGCTGCAGCGCAAGATCATACAGCTGCAGAAGGACATAGCGGAGATGGTTCCTCTTCTTCCTAGGAAGAAGAAGCCTATCCGTGAGCCCCTCCCTCGCCCCAAGAGGATCCCGCCACGACCCTCCCCCGCCAGGCCTTCCACCAGCGCCCCTACACTACGCCCCGGCCTCGTCTCCGACTCCATCATCGAGAATTTTCTCGAGCCCACCATCCCCCTGGAGCCGCGCCCTCGTGGTTCCGAGAGCACGGAGACCGCCTCCGGTGGCGAGTAGGCGTTAGGAGACGCGAAAATAAAAAGCATTATTTTGTATGTGGTGCTACCCGCGACGAGTGTGTTGTGGGTAGAATAAGAACTCGATTGTAATGAACCTTTATACTACTCTATATACTTATGTGCTTGAATTTTATATGGTATTTTTGGCTGTATTACTGTTTCGTCATCTTTTGTTTCCTCACTTGGATATTCAGAAGATGACCGGCCACCAGAACACCGGCTCCAACAACGGAGCAGGAGGGAGCCGAGATGCACCTGAGGGAGTTGTACCCAACTGGGGTGCAACAGGCCCACGTCAGTCTGGGTCGCCTTCCGCCAATCACCCCACCTTGGCGGAAATGATGGCGAACCAGAATCATCTGATCACCGCCCTCCTCACCCAAATGCAGCACCAACAGGCTCAGTTGGACCGTCTGCAGAACGGGGAGCCCGCCCCTCGCGCACCAGCACCCGCGGCCGCTCCGCAACTCTCCGAGTTCTTGCGCGTGCGCCCGCCCATCTTCTCGAGCACGACCAACCCGATGGAGGCCGGAGATTGGCTCCACACCATCGAGAAGAAGCTCGATCTCCTCCCCTGCACAGACCGGGAGCGAGTGGCCTTCGCCACTCATCAGCTCCAGGGTCCCGCCGCTGAGTGGTGGGACAACTATCGCGCGACCCAGCCAGAGGGCCACATGGTGACTTGGGCGGAGTTCACCATCGCCTTCCGCGCCGCCCACGTCCCCGCCGGTGTCATCGCGGTGAAACAGCAGGAGTTCCGCGACCTGCAACAAGGCAACCGAACTGTCATGGAGTACCTCCATGAGTTCAACCGCCTCGCTCGCTACGCACCGGAGGAAGTGCGCACCGACGCCCTCCGCCAAGCCAAGTTCCTAAGGGGACTTAAGGATGAGCTGTCCATCCAGCTCGTCGCCGCCGACTTCGCCGACTTCCAGCGGCTTGTCAACAAAGCGCTCATCCAAGAGACTGAGCAGAACAAGCTGGACCTCAAGAAGAGGAAGATGATCGCCTTCAAGCACCAGCAGGCGAACACTCAGAGGCCCCGCTTCGTCCCTCCGCCACCAGCGCCCGCCTACCATCCTCGGCCCGCCTACAGGCCACCTCACGCAGCCGGTGGATCCAACGCCGGGCATCCTCGCCCCGCTCCACCAGCTCCGACCGCTCAGTCGGCACCAGCCGCCAAGGCCCCGATCTTGAGGGATCATCAAGGAAGGCCGGTTGTCTGCTTCAACTGCCGCAAGGAAGGGCACTATTCGCACCAGTGTCCTCACCCCAAGCAGAACCAAGGCGCAGCACCCCACCAGGCCGTACGCGCCCGCATCAACCACGTCAGCGCGGAGGAAGCTCAGGAGGCTCCTGAAGTCGTACTCGGTACGTTTACTATGAATTCCGTACCGGCCGTCATATTATTTGACTCTGGAGCAACCCACTCCTTTGTCTCGGAAGATTTTGCAAAAACAAACCATCTGGACGTGCTCCCTCTACCAATTCCCATGGTGATTGCCACCCCCGGCAATAGGACCTCAGCTCGCTTCTACAGCCCTAAGGTTCAACTTGACATCCAAGGAGTACTGTTTCGGGCCGAGCCTGTCCTCATCCAATGCACCGGACTCGACCTTATACTAGGTATGGATTGGTTGATGAAGCACAAGGGAGTGATCGACTGTGCCAACAAGTCCGTCACGGTGACCAGTCCTGAAGGCGTAACCGTCACCTTCCGGATGACCAGTCGCAAACCACTCGGAGCATCCCTTCGCTCAATAGCTCTTGAAGAGGTGCCAATAGTCAAGGAGTTTGCAGACGTTTTCCCTGAAGATCTGCCCGGGATGCCTCCCAAACGGGACATCGAATTCAGAATCGAGCTTGTCCCGGGGACCACTCCAATCTCTAAACGCCCATACCGAATGGCCGCCAATGAACTAGCCGAAGTCAAGAGCAACATCGAAGACCTCGAGCAGAAAGGTTACATCCGACCGAGTACCTCACCCTGGGGTGCACCGGTCATATTTGCCATGAAGAAGGACAAGACCAAGAGGATGTGCGTGGACTACAGAGCCTTGAACGACGTAACCATCAAGAACAAGTACCCATTGCCTCGGATCGACGACCTGTTCGATCAGCTGAAAGGATCCTCGGTGTTTTCCAAGATTGACCTCAGGTCAGGTTATCACCAGTTAAGGATCAGGGAGGAAGATATACCCAAGACTGCTTTCACCTCCCGCTATGGACTCTACGAGTACACTGTGATGTCGTTCGGACTCACGAATGCCCCGGCCTTCTTCATGAACATGATGAACAATGTATTCATGGAGTTCTTGGACAAGTTCATCGTGGTATTCATCGACGATATTCTCGTTTACTCCAAGACCAAGGAGGAACACGAGACTCACCTCCGTCTGACCCTCGGAAAGCTAAGGGAGCAGCAACTGTACGCCAAATACAGCAAATGCGAATTTTGGTCATCTGAGGTGAAGTTCCTCGGCCATGTCATATCTGCCGGAGGAATAGCAGTGGACCCAACCACCGTAGAAGCGGTAACCAACTGGCCACAGCCAACGACCGTGACCGAGATCCGGAGTTTCCTCGGATTGGCCGGATACTATCGCCGGTTCATCGAGAATTTTTCCAAGATCGCCAAGCCGATGACCAGACTTCTGCAAAAAGAGGTGAAGTTTGATTGGACCCCCGACTGCGAAGAGAGCTTCCAGACTCTCAAGAAGAAGCTCGTGTCAGCCCCCATTCTGACTCTGCCAGACATCCGGAAAGACTTCCACGTCTACTGTGATGCCTCTCGCCAAGGATTGGGATGTGTCTTAATGCAGGAAGGGAAGGTGATATCCTATGCCTCCCGGCAGTTGAGACCGCATGAGCTGAACTACCCAACCCACGACCTGGAACTAGCAGCCGTGGTTCATGCCTTGAAGATATGGAGACATTACCTTGTGGGAAATCGGTGTGAGGTCTTCACCGACCACAAAAGCCTCAAGTACATATTCACCCAGCCAGATCTGAACCTCAGGCAGAGGAGATGGTTGGAACTGATCAAGGACTATGACTTGGGCATCCATTACCATCCAGGCAAGGCGAATGTGGTGGCAGACGCCCTTAGTCGAAAAGGGTACTGCAATGCCATCATGATTCAAGACCAGGCTCCTCTACTTTATAAAGAGATGGAAAGGCTAAACCTAGGGATCACCACCCGAGAGTACCTCGCTGCCTTGGAGTCTCGACCTGTCTTAATAGACCAGATCCGAGAGAAGCAGAAGGAAGACCCAGACATCCTGGAGATCCAGCAAAACATGAGGAAGGGTAAAGCCCCCGGATTCTCCGAGGATGAACATGGTGCCATCTGGTTCGGAAACCGAGTATGCGTACCCAACATACCTGAGTTGAAGACTCTCATCCTTCAAGAAGCTCACGATACTCTTTACTCCATTCATCCCGGGAGTACAAAGATGTACCAAGACCTGAAGGAGAAATATTGGTGGGTCAGCATGAAGAGAGAAATAGCTGAGTATGTGGCCAAGTGCGACACATGCCGGCGAGTCAAGGCAGAGCATCAGAGACCTGCCGGACTGCTTCAACCCCTCAAAGTCCCCGAATGGAAGTGGGAAGAAATAGGAATGGACTTCATCACGGGACTGCCCAGGACCCAAGCTGGTCATGATTCTATCTGGGTGATCGTTGATCGACTCACCAAGGTAGCTCACTTCGTTCCGGTCAAGACAACTTACACCGTCGCCAAGTTGGCTGAGTTGTATATGACCCGGATCGTGTGCCTCCACGGAGTTCCCAAGAAGATTGTATCTGACCGCGGGAGCCAGTTTACCTCCAAGTTCTGGAAGAACCTTCAAGAGGAACTCGGCACCCGGCTGAACTTTAGCACCGCCTATCATCCACAGACCGACGGTCAAACCGAAAGGGTCAACCAGATATTGGAGGATATGCTTAGAGCTTGTGCTCTAGACTTTGGCGGAATGTGGGACAAGAACTTACCTTATGCGGAGTTCTCCTACAACAACAGCTATCAGGCCAGCCTGCAAATGTCCCCGTTCGAAGCACTCTATGGGCGTAAGTGCAGAACGCCGTTGCTCTGGGATCAAACCGGAGAATCACAACTGTTTGGGACAGATTTATTGAGAGAAGCCGAAGAGAAAGTTAAGATCATAAGGGACCGACTAAAGGCAGCCCAGTCCAGGCAAAAGAGCTACGCCGATAACCGTCGAAGAGATCTAGCCTTTGAGGAGGGCGATTATGTCTACCTCCGAGTCACTCCCCTCCGTGGCACTCAAAGGTTCAACATGAAAGGCAAACTAGCACCCCGCTACGTCGGACCTTTCCAGATCCTCCGTCGACAAGGAGAAGTGGCATATCAACTTGAACGGCCTCCATCCTTGGCAGGCGTTCATGATGTGTTCCATGTCTCGCAGCTGAAGAAGTGTCTCCGTGTGCCCACCGAGCAAGCCGACCTTCAGCAGCTCAACGTCCAAGAAGACTTGACCTACATAAAGAGACCCGTCAAGATCTTGGAAACCAAGGAGAGAGTAACCAGAAGTCGCGTCGTCCGCTTCTGCAAAGTCCAATGGAACAACCATCCCGCCGAAGAAGCCACTTGGGAAAAAGAAGACGAGCTGAAAGCCCAATACCCCGAGCTATTCGAGTAGCGTTCCAATCTCGAGGACGAGATTCTTGTAAGGGGGATAGGTTTGTAACACCCCAAATTTTCAACACAATAAAAATATTATTAAATTCAATTTATTGGAATTATTATTTCAGAAAATACTTTTAATACACTTTTATACCCTTTTGAACTACAACATAGAGTAGATGACCAAATTAGGAGGTGAAACTTTTTGTATATGCTCCTAAGACCAAAATATAATTTTGGGAATTTTTATAGATTTTTACCAAGCTTGGAGGGAGCCCTATTATTTTAAATCAATTTCTGCAATTATTTTTAATCAGAAAACCCTGGAAAACAGTATTGGGCCGTTTCCCCCTCCCTTCTCTCTCTCCCGGCCGGCCCAGCCCACTCCCACCCGCGCGCGCCTTCTGACCAGTGGAGCCCACCCGTCAGTGAGCCCCTCTCCTCTCACGCGCGCACCCGACGCCTTGGCCCCACCTGTCGGCGCCAACTTTCTCCCCTCGCACCCGAGCCCGACCCCACCCGTCAGTCGCCCGTTCGCTCGCTCGCGCTCGCTGGCTTGTGGCCCCCGCCTGTCAGACCCGTCGTCAACCTCCCGCCACCGCCCCCAAATCCCGCCGGCCGACGACCTCGCCCTCGGATCCGCCTCGCCGGCCCGTCCCGCATTAATTCGTCGCCATTAATCGGTCCCCCGCGTCGCGCCGACCGTTTCCCCCTTTAATTCACCGCGTCATCGCCCCCGGATCGCCGCTACGCGTGCATGGCCGAGCCATCGCCGGCGAGTAAAGGCCCCCTGGCCGGTTCCCTTGCATGCGACCCCCGCCGGACCCTATTTAACCCCCCCTGCCCTCCACCGCGTTCGGTCCACGCTTCAATTCGCACTCAGAACGAACAGAGCGCCCCTCCTTCGCCTTTGAGCATTTTCCCCCTGCTTCGCCTCCAGCCGCCCCTCGCCGTCGCCTCGGACCACCCCGGCCCTCGCCTCCGCCACCGTCGTGACCGCCAGGACGTCCCCTACCTCGGCCACGTCCCCGCCGGTCAAGGAGATCGCCGGAACCCCATCGCCGACGAGGAGCCCGAAGTGCTTCGCCGTCTACCCTCGCCGCCGACCACTTCCCGTCGACCCCTCGCCTCGCCTAAGGTACCGTCATGACCGCCGTAGTGCCCTCTTTCCATTTCTAGGATTAGCTAGGACCGCCGTCGCTCGCCGTGGCCGCTGGCCCGCTCGCCGTCGTCGGAGAAGACGACCGGCACGGGTCGAGTACCCGTGCCGTGTCGGATCTGATCTCGACCGTGCGATCGCGATCGGACGACGCGCGTGAGTCCACGTACGCGATCTAATCCGCACCGTCGGATCTGGTCAAAGCGGTATGTTTTAATCTCGCGCGTTGGTTTTCATTTAAACCCGTCGGGTGATCTCGTGCGTCCACGTGGTACCCCTTCGCACGTTTTAATCCTGGCCGTCCGTTATCACTTAACCCTCCCGCCTCGCTCTCGCGCGTTGGATCTGGATCCAACGGTCCAGATCGACCCGGCGCACGCGCACAGTGCGCGGGTTCACCGTGGGCCTGGCTCACCGTGGACCCGAGAGGTTTAAAATTTGAAAATAAATTCCAGAAATGCTTTTAAACTTGTAAAATTCATATCTAATGCATCTGGACTCAAAAAATTGCCATTCCAATTTTAGAAAATTCATGAAATTATTCTCTACATGTTTAGGCAATAAAAACAGTAGGTTTATTTGGACATTTTCATGTTTATTTAAATAAGTATTCAAATGCCCTTAGGATTTAAATGTAAATTTAAATATTTAAATTCCAGAAAAATTATATAATTGTCCTTTACTGCTTAAACATTAAAACCACTGGGCCTTCTCTAAATCATTTAAATTAAATTGATTAGAAAACTTAATATAGTATTAAACCCACTTAAAAACCCTTTTATGAAAAACAATGATTCATTTAGATTCACTTTAAATTAATGGAGGAATAAATTTCAGAACTTTAATATCTGAATTTATTTTATTTTTTTAATCAAACCAACTTTAACTTATATGCTTGCAATGTAATGTTATATGGTTTGATTGAATGTGGTACTCTTTTTATTTTACCTTATATTAAAAAGACTACGACGTCGCCGAGGAGCCGGAGTACTTCCCCGAAGTCCCTCCCTCTCCCTTTGCTGAACAAGGCAAGTCACCAAACCAATCTCTTGAACATATTGAACCCATGTTTGAATTGATTATCGCTAAAACACATAGGCTATGTATATGCATTAGTCAAATGAACCCTTACATTATATTTATTTAGGATCCCCCGACCTTGATGTGCAACCCAAGCCATGCTATCTCGCCTAACCTCCTTGTCACCATATGATCAATGATATTAGCTAGTGTCCAATGTATTGACACGGCCGCTATAGGATAAAAATGAGTCGTAGCAAAATGGTTCTATTATATGATCCCCGTTGCTTCTTATCCTTGGAAATTCTGTTGGTGATGAGTCATGGTTGTGAGTGTATGCATGGTGGGTTCCGGGTGCAAGCTAGGGCATTGGTCGGTAGCACCCGGGGCACTATAAGGACCGGTCTGAGGGATCCGTTGCAATACACTTACGTACTAACCACAAGTCTAGTGGGTAAGTCCTAACTAAGGTATGAGTCGTTCCAAACCGAGGCCACCACTTGGAGATGGGTCAAGTTGCACCTGCGGGTGACTTGTACCAATGTGGCGCAAAAGGGGGTGCGACGTTAGCCGGGATGCGGCCCGGCGCGCCGGCGAAACCTAGAGCGGGTGGTTATCGCTTGGAACATCTCATATTGAGGTTTTGGCACGAGTTCCCGTGAAATGGGTCATCTCGTTGAGATGAGTGCGTGCCTTGTGGGTACAGTAGTACATCTCTGATCAGAGTCTTAAATCTTTTCGAAAAGCCGAGCCCACGGTCAAGGGCGGGTTGCGTGACATCCCCCAGTTAGTTTACTTGAATATGGATGTGCATGTTGTTTGTCATGTAAGGACCGTTGTGCGAGGAGGTAAAACGTACTCCTCGAGTTAGTTGATGTTGATGATGCTCATGTTTACTTTCCGCATGATTAAAATATGATTACACTAAATGCCATCACTGCAACTGCTTTATTCCGCATTGTTAGCCTTTATCCTTCCTTGTTTATTATCCTGCATTATTATTTGCATTTGCGGTGGCTTGTTGAGTACTTTTGTACTCATACCCGTTGGACCCCACAGAGGATGTTTATCTTGAAGACGGTCTGGAGTAGCGACCCAGTCAAGAAGAAAGATCCTGAAGAAGACGTTCGTCATGCCGTTATTTAATTACTTTATTACTGTTTTTACTAAAACAATGTTGTAATAAATATGGTCTGCGTACCATGGATTTTATCGTATGTACGTTGTCGCATGATGAACCTCTTGTATTATTGTTTTTCTATGGAAATTCAATAATGTCTCGATTTCGATAAATCGGGGCGCTACATCGATGCAATCAAGCCACAACTCACTCATCACTCAACCTTGTCAATCACTCATCATACAGACAAACCACAGTGCGACCTCACTTGGTTTTACAATCTCGTTGCTTGATATCTGAGTTTTGTTAGTGCCGATGACGAAGGATTTTGAAAATAATGAATGATATCGTACCTCCAGTCATCGGCCTCTATCTTCGTGATCACTACCTCGATCGACGTGGCCATCGGCTTATATCGTGACGCTAGCTGGAACAAATCATTTGCTTCTGAGTTCTTCTTGTAACACCCCAAATTTCCAAAAAGGTAAAAATGCATTTTAATTATATTTTTCTAGGAAATGAATTACTTTTGGATTTTCTATAAAGCTGAAAATGACCAAATAAACAAAAATCTAGAGAAATAACCCAAACCAGGCCCTCAGAAGATTTCTATATGATCATAAGACCAAAACCTAATTTTGAGAATTTTTACAAAATTTTATCACCTTTGCAAGGAGCCCAAATATTTTAAATCAATTTTAGCAATTATTTTTATTCAGAAATATATTCTAAACAGTACTGGGCCAGACTCCCCCTCTCCCTCTCCGCGCGCGCTCGAGTCCCCGGCCCCACCTATCAGTGCCAAATTTCCCACCCGAGCTCGGCCCCACCCGTCAGTCCTAACCGTTGGAGTAGCAACCCAATACAGAAAGCGATCCTAAAGAAGATGTTCGTCGTGTAGTTTTATTTTTATAATTTCTTTCTAAATTTTATACTTATGTAATAATGTGGTCTACGAACTACGGATGATTGACCGTACGTACATTGTCGCATGATGGACATCTTGTTATTATTGTTTTTCTATGGAAATTCAATAAAGTCCTGATTTTAATTAATCTGGGCGTTACACTACTCCCTTAGGATATGAGTAAGAGTTACACTTCGGAAGCTTTACATTATTGCTTGACACCTATCATGATATTCTTTCAGCATGCCGTCTTTGCATTCATACTCATCTGACAGTTACCTCATCACTAGCAGAGAGTCTTCTAAAATTTCTATTGTATCGGCGCCCACTTCTTCCAACAGTTGTAACCTTTCAATACTACTTCGTATTCGGCCTGATTATTGGTGGAGAAAAGTCTGATGGTATATGAAAATTCAAATGATATCCCTCGAGGGGAAATGATCACCAGGCCTATACTACATCCATGCTGACACACTAATCCGTCGAAGAATAGGGTCCATGGTGTCGGCTCAACATGAGTCACCGCCTCATCTCTGTGTTGGACTATAAAATCGGCTATCGCTTGTCCCTTTATTGTCTTAGCTGATTCATATCTAAGGTCAAATTCAGTGAGGGCGAGGACCCATTTTCTGATACGATTTTTCAGCACTGGAGACGATAGCATATACATAATTACATCGGCCTTACGTATCACAGTGCATTCTGATGATAGTGGGTAATGTCTCAGTTTGGTGCACAAGAAGTATAGGCATAGAAAGAGCTTTTCCACTGTGGGGTATCAGGTATTGGCATCTAGTAGTCTTCTACTGAGATAGAAAATTACCCTTTCTTTTTTATCAATCTCCTGCACTAGGACCGACCTAATGGCTTCATCATCGGTTGACAAATATAACTTGAATGGAATCCCTTTCTGTGGCGGCATCAGCACTAGCGGTGAGGCTAAGTATTCCTTAATCTCGTCGAACACCTTTTGCTGCTTTTCTCCCCATATGAATTCCTGGTTAGGCTTCAACTTCAATAGTGGAGTAAACGACTCTATTTTTCTTGAAAGACCAGCTATGAATCTCCCGAGAAAATTTATCTTCCCGATCAGTGATTGTAACTTGGTTTTATCGACAAGGGGTTGGGTGTTCTTAATTGCTTCAATACCGCGTTGGCTTATCTCAATCCCTCTTTCAAGAACAATAAAGCCTAGAAACTTCCCCACCGATACACCAAAAGCACACTTCTCGAGAATCATTTTTAGCCTGTATTTCCTAGCTCTATCCAGAACTTAACATAGATCAGCCACATGGTCTTGAGTACTATTTGATTTTACCATGATGTCATCTATATATATATCTACACCAATAGGCCGATCAACTCATGGAAAATGTAGTTCATGGCCCTCTAGTAAGTCGCTTCAGCATTCTTCAAGCCGAAGGTCATCACCACCCACTCATAAAATCCGATAGCGCCTGGGCACTGGAAGGTTGTCTTGTGTATGTCTTCATTAGCCATGAAAATTTAATTATAACCTACATTCTCATCCATGAAACTAATAATCTTGTGGTCTGATGTGATGTCCACCAGCAAATCCATGATCGGCATTGGGTATTCGTCCTTCGAGGTTGCCTTGTTCAGATCTCTGAAGTCAACACATATTCTAAGCTTCCCACTTTTCTTCCATACTGGTACAATGATGGATACCCACTCTGCGTATTAACACGACCTTATTAATCTTGCATCATATAGCCTTGTTACCTCAGTCTTGATATCTGGATATATTTCTACCTTGAACCGCCGAGGTGACTGCTTGAATGGCTGACACCCCTATCTTATTAGGAGTTGATGTTCTACAATCAATCGACTTAGATCTGGAATTTCATCATATTCCCGTGTGAAGCAATCTCGATACTCCCATAATAATGCAATTAATTCATTCTTTATTTCATCAGGAAGTTGAGCACTTACAAAGGTTAGCCTCGGTCTATCACCGGGTCTGATGTCTAGTTACTGTATCTCATCGGTTGTGGTGAAGCCTTGGCCGAGTTTACCTTCCGCTTCGTCTGTGTCACCTTCAAAGGGTAAGCTTGGGCTGTTAAATGTTGATTGGTTTGATTCTATCATTTGATACATCAAGAAAATCATCGTCCCAAGCTCTGCCGGATAGGAAGACGACTTCTTCCATCTCCCATACTGATAAATCGACTATTGACACGTTAACCGATTTATTGGCAGGAATGAATTCCACTTGGTTGCCGACCCACTGCATGAGACTATGATGCATTGTTGACGGTACACAACAATTCACATGAATCTAATCGTGCCCTAGCAACAGACTGCAGGATCCTTTTCCCTTTATGACGAAGAAGATGGTCGGCACGGTCTTGCTCCCAACCGTCAACTCTACATTTAGCACCCCCATTGTTTCTGATGAATTGCCGTCAAAGTCCCTTAGTACCATATTGGTTTTGATGAGATCCTCCGGCCCTTTCCCTAGCTTTTAGAAGGTGGCGTATGGCATCAATCATCATCATCCTAGACATTGGCTTCCCGTTGACCAAGCCCTTGATGTAAAGAGGTCTCAGGTGCTGATGTTTGTGATCTTCTGTCTTGTCGAATACTGCCGGCTATGGGGTCAATACCAGTTGGGCCATTGTATCAGCTTGCCCGACATCGTCTTTAGGAGTAGCCCGATACTCCACAAGGAGGAATAAAACCATGTTTATCCCTTCATCTTTCTTATCATTGTGATCGACCTTGTCTTTCACTCACCATTCACTCTTAATCCTTCGGGGTCGATCAGTCTTATTCTTGTGACTCTGCACCTTCAGCTCTTTCTGTCGCAGTCGTTGTACACTCCTCTTCTGCTTCTTTATGAAGATCCCGCTAGGGCACCACTGTAGCTTGCCTGACGTGACGCTGCCATCGGTTGATTGACCATTTTCCTTGGCTTCGATGGGACCAAGCCTTTCGAGTATCGATGCTCTTGGCGGCGATAACCTCTGATGGATGGCCAACCTCTCCTAACTATGCGATCTTGTCCTGTTAGTGCATGAATCATGGCCGCCCTACCACTGTCTTCGCTACCACACTTAGGGCAGTCATCCATCGACGACAAACATAGACCTTTATTCCAACAGAATCTGAAGAATTCACAATTCCAATGGGGATTGAATCGTGAGTAATCATGATCGTCCTCGCTGTCCATCCTTTCTCTTGACTTTCTTTCGTATTTTCCGATCAGGTCCGAGGAAGTGACACTATTGCTGGCTCGCTTGCTCTTCTTCGAGTGTCGATCATCAGCATGGTGTGCATGCACCATGTTGACCGGGAAAGGGTGGCCATTGATATTCATCACCATCTTCCCATCATCGAACTTGATTCGGCCCTGTTCCATGATCGACTTGATTTGCTGTCTAAATACCTTGCATTCGTTATTATGGTGTGACGTGGAGTTGTGCCACTTACATTACTTCTTCTTCTTTAATTCATCGACGAGTGGTATCTTGTGATTAGGTGGCAACTAGATATGCTTTTATTTGAGCAATAGGTCGAATAACCTATCGGCCTTACTAATATCAAAATCATACTTTTCTTCTTTATCAGCAGCCTTTACCCAAGGACACGCAATCTGCTTCTTATTTCGGGTCCATTCTGTCAAGCCGACTTCTGCATCAGATCCACTGTCCTCATCGGAGTCCGAATGGAACGCTTGAGTATACACCACCTTCTTTTGATACCTGTCCCTTTTTGCCTCTTGGAATTGGATCTCATGGGCCAATACTCGTTATACCAGGTGTGAGAGGCTCTTGAACTCTTGCGATGAAAACCTTTTCTTTATTGGATTTAGGAGCCCCTAGAATGCTAACTCAGCTAGTTGCACGTCGCTGAGGTTCAGGCTATAGCACCTACTTCTCACGTCGCGGAATCTTTGCGCATAATCGTGCACTGACTCGTCAATCTTCTGCTTTACTACCATTAAGTCAGTAAGCTTCATCTCATGTATGTTGTCGAAGAAATACTTGTGAAACTTCTCCAGATCTGCCCATCGTCTGATAGAGTTCACCGAGAGTGATGAGAACCACATGAAAGCTGATCCTGATACTGATAGCGGGAAGAACCTGACCTTGAGTGCTTCCTCGGCCGATGCCTCATCACATTGGGTGAGAAAACGGCTAATGTGCTTGATCATGGAGACCGAGTCCTTCCCCAAAACTTAGTGAAGTTAGGGATCTTGTATCGGTTCGATAGCTGCACCCAATCGAACCACTCTAGGTATGGTTGCTGATACACCTACGTCTGATCTTTAGGGTTGAGCCCAAATTGGTCCCGAATAACTTTAGTGATTCGGTTCACCCAATCGTCTTCCTCCTGGTTCGACGTGGGATATCGATCAGTCATTGGAGGTTACTGATACTGATCCAGCCAAACAATGTTGTATCTTTGTTCTTCATTGGAGTATGGCGGCACTCTGTAGTATGCGGTCTGGTGATATCCCTGAGGGATGCCATCAGGTGCCCCCCTTGGCGGTACAAGGTCAGGCAGCATGTTCCTACCAATTCCATACATAGGTTGGGGTACCTCTTGCCTGATCGGCCCTTGCAGTGCGGTCGAAGGCTGGGAAGGTGGTGTACCTCTTCCGAAGAGATACGTATTATGGGATGGGTCTTGTCTACCCCTTGGAGCGTAGGGGTAGGTAACGGGACCGTCATGTCAACCTCTCGACCGAACGAATTGTTCGACGAACCCTGCCTTATCGGCCCTTGTGGTTATGGCATTGGTCGAGTATGTTGAGAGTTTTGCAATGAGGATGATTAGTCGAGAAATACACTAGGCCTTGCATCATCTCTTGAGCAATTGTCCCATCAACAGTCTTCTTGATCAACCCGTGCAAGGTATTAACCAATACCTAGGACTGATTGATGAGAGCATGATGAAGAGCGTTGTCGACGGTTTCTTGAAAAGTAACCCGCTGACTCTTGACCTACTGAGCAATTTCCCCAGCCACAGCTGGTTTCGGCAACTGGCTCCTCTGGATAGGACCAGATCGAGTCATGCCGAAGACGTTGAGGCACAATTTCTTGTAGTTTTCTATGTGGTATTGCACATTCGCCCTATGTTCATCAGTCAATGCCTCTATAGTGATCGGGATGATGTTACTGTCGTCAACTTAGCCCACCATGGATGAATGGTTTGAAAAATGTCTCACTGGACGTGCCAAAAGGCATGTTGGTGTCTTTTTTTGTTGGACCAGAAACGGCGACCAGAGGGGGGGTGAATGGGAGCTTTTAAAATTTCGGGCTAAAAATAGTCTTCTGTTTTTAATTCTGTCTACTGCGGAACAGGCTTCGAACACCAACCTTCGAAGGTCTGGTTCGGAGGTATTTGACAGCTCCAAACACATGCTTCGCAAGGAGTAAAAGTCCGAAGCCAAGAAGACTTCGCTCCACCCACAACCCCGAAAACAACTCTGCTAAGTCAGTGCAGGCTCCGCACACAGGGTGCTTCGAGCAGGCTTCGCACTTCACCCTTCGCAAGAGTGGACTACCCTCTGAGGACTTCGACCTAATACTTAGCGACAGCAACTGGTGCTGGGCTTCGTACTGCGAAGGTCTAAACGCACACTAACAGACTTCGCTAGGGGCTTCGACATGATAAGAACACGGGCTTCGATCAGAGCTTCGCTAGTAAGCAGCGAGGTCTAGCCTCCTGTTACACAGAGCGAACGCACACTGAAAAGCACACTTCGCACAAGACACACTTCGCCTAGACAGGCTTCGGTGCACTACTACTCGCGAGGTATGCAAACAAGCTCAAGCAGAAAAATGAACACAGAAGCAGGGCTTCGCTGCTTGAACAAGGAACACTAAAAATGAACTCACTGGATGAATACAGAGTGGTGGCTAGTACAGGAGCTCAACAGTAAATGCTCAAAGTGTTAAATGTTACCTACCCAGCCCCCATATTTATAGCCACTATTCACCCAAGTGAATTGACTACTTTACCCCTAGGGTTTACATTAGTTTTGTCTCTACAGAACAGAGGAGTACAAAAGGTAGTCAACTTTATTTGGAGGCTTCTCTATCAGCTTTGCAGAGGGGACAGCGTCAGCTTTTTGCAGAGCAGACAATGTCAGCCTTTGCAGTCTTTGACCTTTCTGGAGCCTCCCTTCGCACGCGAGGGGTGTGGTAGCTTCGGTGAGAAGCCTTGAGCCTGATGCCCTTCGCTTCACCGAAGTCAGCCTTCGATACAGTGACTGTTTTGAGCCGAAGCCGTCAAAGCCCTTGGGCCTTCGCACCACCACCTCCGGAGTGGACCACCACGGCTTCGCAGCTACTCCCAGCTCGAACTCCGTCAGTCCATGTACTGAAGCCATGCATGGCCGAAGTACCACAAGACAACCTCGCTCCGGAGCTAGCCTCGCTCCGAAGCCTGCATCACTCCGAAGCACTCCTTCGGAGTACCACCCTTCGAAGTCCCTCCTTCGTCCAAGGCCTTCGCATGAAGCATTCCATGAGCACTACGTCGCAGTGTCTCTCCCCGAGCACACTCCTCGACGAGCCTCACCCGGACCATGCCTTCGATGCACCTCGACTTCTGAGACCTTCGTCGGGTACCTTCGAGTGTCTCCATCTGGAGCACACTTCGAACACCTTGCCTCATTGTTGAGGACTTGGTCCACCAAACTCCGAAGTCACTCCATCCGGAGTACCCTTCGAAGTGCCTCGCCTCCGAGGACTTTGTCTCGGAGTACCTTCACCCAGAGCCACGCTCCGCACTTACTGCCTTGTCCTGGTGCACGTCGACCCGAGGTCCGACCTAGACCCCTTCGCAGCCACCGTGATGGAGCTCCCTACTCCCCTGGCATCAAGCCTCCCGCTTGACCCAAGTTCACCTGCTGCGAACCGTCCGTCACCTCCGAAGTCCCCTGCGCACCACAGACAAACAGACAAGTGTATCCAATACTCCGGAGACCTCTCCGAGTTAGCAACCTTCGGCACACACTCCGGTGTATCGCCCAAAGTACCGAACCCTTCGGTACAACCAATCATCGTGTACTGTCGGACCCCTCCGATAGGCACACTCCGCTGCAACAGCTGCAGCAACCAAACCACCGAACCCTTTGGTGAAACAGCCTCCGAATACCTTCGGAGAACCAACCTCCAAACCCCTTCGGAGGTACCCCTTCGAACCAGAGGATAAACTCTGTCAATCACTCATCACAGACTCTGAAACCAACCCTTGGTTTCTCAATCTCCCCCTTGATGAGTGCATTGACAACCAATTTCAAGTTCAAGAAAATTTAAAAACTTTCAGCACACAAGTGACCATAAAAACTCAGAAATGAGCCAAATCATGTCACTTGACAAAAGAATTTTCCTCCCCCTTTTTAGAAGAGTAAAAGCCCCTTCGGCAAATCTCCCCTTTTTCAAGATAAAAACTCCCTCTGAGATAATTTCCCCCTTTCGCAACAGAGAACTCAAATTTCTCCCCCTTTGGCAATGCAAGCATCAAGGAGCATGTAAAAGATGCATTGCTTGGAAATGAGCAGAATTGCAAAGACATATAAAGCAAAAATATGCCAACAGTAATATCAATGATCATGGGCTCAGCTCAATTTAACATTCTCTAAAAACATGATGACAGCATGTGATTTTATCATTTTTTGAAATAAAAGCATCACCACTTAGTCAAGGAAACTAGATAAGTAAAAGCAGGGACTGCGCAAAGCTAGTCAATTTCTACTCTTAGACAGCCAAGTCCAGTTCAAATGGAGCAATGAAAGCAAACTTGATGATCAATGAATTTTGTTGTTCTTTTCATAATGCCAGGGGTTATTTAATTGTTTGTCCACCTTATACTGTCCAATCAAGCCAAGCCTAGGCATGAAAGCCATCAGAAGCTTAAGGCGGTGATTTTGGCATACACTACACTATCCCAGTTCAGACCAATGTGCAAAGGTAAGCAGTCTAGAATAAAGTAGTGCGACAAACAAACCCACCTGGATCTTTTCACTTGAAGCATGCAAAACATGGATTTTGGAATTGTGATTAAGTGTGAGTATCCATGAATATGGAGAACAATTTTTCAAGTTGCACAAATTAGCATCCAGAGAAAAAGTGTCTTGCTATCAAGCAGATAAAAGATAGCTAAAATAGTCCTGCCTACACAAGCTAGATTCAAGACATAAGCAGTGAGCACGATGTGATTGTGGAAAGAAAACATCATGCACATTAATGTTTCAGATGAATTAAAAAGAGCTGAGCTGACACGATTTCATGGATTAGAATTGTGCATATAAGTGCAACAGATGTAAATGCAATTTCACACATGATGAGCATATGCAATACAATTAAAGACAACTTCCCCTCACAAAATGTCGTACGAGTGACAAATACCAAGATCCCCACGCAAGTAGGCAAAACGAGAAGCATCGAGGGGTTTTGTGAAAATATCGGCTAGCTGGTGTTGGGTATCAACATATTGAAGTTCAATATCACCCTTCTCATTGTGATCTCTGAGAAAATGATATCGCACATCAATGTGTTTGGTTCTGGAGTGCTGAACCGGGTTATTTGCAATACATATAGCACTAGTGTTATCACAGAAAAGTGGAACACTCTTATAATCTAACCCGAAATCCCGCAAAGTGGAAGCCATCCACAAAATCTGAGAGCAACAGCTAGCTGCAGCAACATATTCGGCCTCAGTCGTTGATTGTGCAACACTAGACTGTTTGCGGGAAGACCAGCAAACCAGTGATGTACCTAGAAAATGACAAGTACCAGAGGTACTCTTTCTATCAATCCTACACCCAGCAAAATCCGCATCGGAATAACCTCGAAGACATAAAGATGAAGACGCTGAATACCATATGCCAAATTCGAGGGTATGTTTGAGATACCTTAGGATGCGCTTTACCGCTTGGTGATGCGAAGCTCGTGGTGAAGCCTGAAAATGAGCGCATAGACACACGGTGAAGTGTATGTCTGGCCTCGTAGCAGTCAAGTAGAGGAGGGAGCCGATCATGCTTCGGAACTCCTTCTGATCTACGGCTTCTCCATCTTCGTCAAGATCCAATGCTACAGATGTAGCCATTGGAGTGGCGAGGGGCTTCGCATCAGCCATGTCGAACTTCTTGATCAGGTCCTTGGTGTACTTTGTCTGGTGGACGAAGGTACCTTGTTTGCTTTGCTTGATTTGCAAACCAAGGAAAAAGGTAAGTTCGCCCATCATGGACATCTCGAATTCCCTGCTCATGGCATCTGCAAACTCGGCAACCAAAGCATGAGAAGAGCCACCAAAGATGATATCATCCACATAAATCTGAACTAGGAGGAAATCTTTGCCATGCTTGAGAGTAAACAGGGTTTTATCAACAGAGCCCATCAAATACCCCCGCTCAAGCAGAAAAGACTTAAGTCTGTCATACCAAGCCCGAGGGGCCTGCTTGAGTCCATAAAGAGCCTTATGAAGTTTAAGGACTTTATGTGGGTACTTGGGGTTTTCAAAACCAGGGGGTTGTTTTACATAAACATCTTCACCTATGAAGCCATTAAGAAAAGCACTTTTGACATCCATTTGATAGAGTTTGAATCCCCGGGATGTCGCAAAGGCAAGCAAAATCCTAATGGCCTCAAGGCGAGCAACAGGTGCAAAAGTTTCAGTAAAATCAATCCCTTCTAGTTGAGAATAACCCTGAGCTACAAGTCTAGCCTTGTTTCTAACTATTGTCCCATCCTCCCCTTGTTTGTTTTTGAAAATCCATTTTGTTCCAATGAAATGAACATTTGGTGGAGGATCAACTAATGACCAGACTTGGTTTCTCTCAAAATTTTCAAGTTCCTCATGCATGGCATTAATCCAACTAGAATCAGAAAGTGCATGACTAACATCTAAGGGCTCGAAAGAAGCTACAAAAGTTGAATCAATGAAATGAGCATGAGAACATGTTACCCTTTGATCAAGCTCACCAATGATCTGCTCGGGAGGGTGCATCCTTTGAACATGATGTGGAGCCTCGCGGCGGGATGCAGTCTCCCCCTCAACTTGTGCGTTGGAGTGGTCCAAGATGACCGATGTCGAGGTAGTCGCTTCGGTACCTTGTGCCGAAGTAGTTGAAGCGGGGTCAGCTTCGGGGTTTGATGTCGAGGGTAGTAGGGGTTCATCCTCGAACTCTCCGGGATCTTCTTCTTCGAAGATGGTCTGTTCCATGTCGTGTTCATTTGCCTGTTCAAGAGCAGAACTAACAGAGGGGGTGTTTCATCAAAAGTCACATCACATGACTCGATGACAGTGTTAGTTTCCAAATTATAAACACGATAAGAATGACCATGAGTAGTATAACCCAAAAAGATCCCGTCAGAAGAACGCGACTCAAATTTTTCCAAATTACCACGTTTTAGGATGAAGCAGCGACAGCCAAATACTCGAAGATGAGTAACCTTAGGTTGTCTCCCAAAACGTAGCTCATAAGATGTCAAGTTTAAAATTGAGCGCAAGAATATTCGGTTTGAGATGTAACAAGCAGTGTTCATGGCCTCGGCCCAGAATTTTCTAGGAGTCCTGTGCTCATCAAGCATTGTCCTAGCCATCTCAACCAAAGTGCGGTTCTTCCTCTCAATGACACCGTTCTGTTGAGGAACCCGCGGAGCAGAGAATTGATGTTCTATGCCATGCTCCATGCAAAAATCAACAAAGAGACTGTTCTTGAACTCAGTGCCATTATCACTTCGAATGAATTTTAATGCACCAGGGAGTTCAGTGAAAAGTCTCAAAGCCAAGCTCCGAAAGTGTGAAAACACTTCATCCTTGCTGGCAAGAAAGAAGACCCAAGAGTAGCGAGAAAAATCGTCGACAATAACAAGACATACCACTTGCCGCCTAAAGAACTAACCCGAGAAGGACCTACAGTGTCCATGTGGAGAAGTTCTCCGGGTTGTTCAGTCATCACTGTGGTGACTGGCGAATGCGAAGCGGCGATCATTTTTCCATGTCGACAAGGAGCACAAACTAAATTCTTCTCAAACTTGAGCTTGGGCAATCCTCGGATCAAACCTAGGGCACTCAGACGAGCGAGCAACTCAAAGCTCATATGTCCTAGTTCCTATGCCACTTCCAAAACTCAGAAGTCGAATGAGCAACAAGACAATGAGAAGAACCAGATGACTCTGAAAAATCAGCTCCAAAAACTCTCCCAACTCTAAAGATCTTACAAACTACAGTGCCATCAGAATTGAGCACTTGCGAAGTATCGCGATGGAATCGCACTTCGAAGCCCTCATCAAGCAACTGAGATACAGATAGCAAATTGTATCCCAGGTTTTCAACCAAAGCAACATCTTTGACAGTGAAATTCGAGTTAATTCTTACCACACCTTTACCTTTCACTCTACTCCTTCGATTGTTTCCGAAGGTGATATGCTCCCTTTGCTTGGTTGTGGTGAGGCTGGAGAACCATGCTGCATCTCCGGTCATATGGCGCGAACAACCGGAGTCCATGATCCACGTGCTCTCCAAGCCTCGATCTGTCGCCTACACATGATAAGAATATCTCGATCGCTCAGTGCTGGGGTGAGTGAAAAATTGACGAGGCATCCAGCACTGAGTGACACGAGTAGTAGGCACAGTAAAAGTAGATGGTCTACGCACATGATAATCTGAATGATGCAAAGTGCGAGGTCTACCTACATGCTGTGATCTAACAACATGTCGAGGTCTCCTACTCTGATGAGGTACAAAGCTACTTGCCCGGGGTCTACCACCATATGGAACATGGTGAGCACCTCGAGGAGCAAAACCTCTCCGAGAAGCACGAGGAGCCTCAAAAGCAGGACGATAGTAACACTCAGACTCATATATACCTAAAGATGGGTAATGCATGTCCTAGTAACTCATCGCCTGAGAGCGTCGCTCATCCTTGATGCGACAAAAACAGAACCCAACCAAATGACCCGCCCGCTGACAATAGGAGCAATGAAACACTCTCCTCGGGGCACTCTCACGGGTCTTAGGAGCAACTCTCACAGGCTCCTTGGGTTTCTGCTGAGTGGTTTTCTTGGGAGGGATTTTCTTGGCAGGAGGAGTGGTTTTCTTTTGAGCTCGGGTAGGCTTTTTGGCTGATGGAGTGTCTAACAGAGCTCTTTCTTTCTCTAGGGTAGTGGGAGAGGTAAAAACAGTTTTGTTTTCACTATCTGAAGGAATCCTCTCAAAACCCAAACCTAGAGCTAACCCTGCTCTGTCAGCACACATCTTGGTCTTGGCCAAGAGCAAATCCATTCTACCCTTTCCCTCAGTGCATTTGTTAACGAAAGAAAGAAGGTATTCATTTTCAGTCATTAGGTTCTCTGCTCGCTCTCTGACAGTGCCTAGCTGGTCCTTAAGGGTAAAGCAAGTGTCACAAACAGGTTGCACATCCTTAGAACTACCGGCCCTCTCCAATCTAGCCTCTAAATCATGAACATGTTTATCACGTAAATTAATACTTTCGCGTAATAAAGAACAGTTCATGCAATCATTTATATCATGAGGACTAGAATCAACCACCAAAAGCTGCTTCTGTGCAGTCTCAAGCTCAGAAAGAGTTTGAGCATGTACAGAACGCAACTGAGCAAGCTCACCCATGACAACAGAACAAGATTCACAATCAGCATCATTTACTTTAGACTTAAGCATGGCATATTCAGTAGAAACAGATTCTAGCCTAAGTCTAAGGTCTTTTCTTTCTCTAGCGGCTTGCACAAGTAATCTATCCTGACCGAGAACTACTTCATTCAGCTCATCTAATTTTATTGAAAGTTGGTCATAGGATAATGGTACCTCAGATGAGTCAAGCTCATCGCCACTATGATCACTGTCGGCCATGAAGCTAAGGCCTGTGAAGTCTCGTCCCTTCTTGTCCTTCTTGTCCTCCTTCCTTGGGGACTCCTCCTTAGAGCTCGACTCCTCAGTTGAGGAAGTGTCAATGTCGCTGAGAGCAGCAACAAACGCTCTGGACGCAGCTTTGGCTACTCTCTTAGCCACCTTGCCGCGCTTGCCCTTCACAAAGGGTTTCCTCTCCTTTTTGTGGTATTTGGGGCGCTCACTTTCATCTCTCTTTTTGAGCTTAGGGCAATTTGCCTTGATATGAGAAGTGTCGCCACATTCAAAGCAACCACTAAAACCACTTCTCCTCTGATCCCATCTCTCATGGTGAAAACGGGTGAACCTTCTGGCAATGAGAGCAAGCTCATCATCATCCAGAGTATCTACCTGCTCCTTTGTGACGGAGACCAGGGAGGACAAAGCAAAACCATCTGCAAGAACACAAGTGCCAGATGTGCTTGGTTCTGTAGTGGTGCCACGACTAGTGCTAGAAATCAATGCCAATGGCTATGGCAGGGAGTTTCTGTGCACTGCAAGAGATGCCTTGGCAATCTCTATGGACTTCAGCTTGCTGAAGAGCTCATCACAGGTCAATGTGTCATAGCCTGCGGACTCCTCAATGCTGGATATCTTCACTTCCCATATGCTACGATCAAGAGCATAGAGAAGCTTGATAGCCCTGTCATGATCATTGTAAGCAAGCGTCCCGTTGGACCTCAAGTTACTCACTATCGCATCAAAGCGAGAAAACATGGCATCTATAGATTCACCAGGTGCCTGCACAAACAGCTGACACTGTTGATTGTATGTGCTTTGGCACCTGGCCTTGATCTATGTAGAGCCCTCATGAAAAATAGTGAGAGTGGTCCAAATTTCCCTAGCAGTCCTAAGGTGTTGCACCCTATCAAACTCACTTCTACTCAAACCAATGAACAGTATATTTCTAGCCTTCGAGTTGGCATTATACTGATCCTTTTCTGTTTGAGAGGTGCGAGTATCAGGGATGGAGTATTGTGAGTCCACAATCTCCCAAATTGCATTTCCTTGGCTTAGCAAGTAAGCCTCCATGCGCACCTTCTAGTATGCAAAGTCAGTCCCTTCGAACAGAGGAATTTTACTAGCTCTGTCCATGTCACCAACAGATCACAAAACCGGTTAAGGTCAACTGGTGATCTTAACCTGCTCTGATACCAATTGTTGGACCAAAAACGGCGACCAGAGGGGGTGAATGGGAGCTTTTAAAATTTTGGGCTAAAAACAACCTTCTGTTTTTAATTCTGTCTACTGCGGAACAGGCTTCGAACACCAACCTTCGAAGGTTTGGTTCGGAGGTATTTGACAGCTCCGAACACAGGCTTCGCAAGGAGTAAAAGTCCGAAGCCAAGAAGACTTCGCTCCACCCACAACCCCGAAAACAACTCTGCTAAGTCAGTGCAGGCTCCACACATAGGGTGCTTCGAGCAGGCTTCGCACTTCACCCTTCGCAAGAGTGGACTACCCTCTGAGGACTTCGACCTAATACTTAGCGACAGCAACTGGTGCTGGGCTTCGTACTACGAACGTCTAAACACACACTAACAGACTTCGCTAGGGGCTTTGACACGATAAGAACACGGGCTTCGATCAGAGCTTCGCTAGTAAGCAGCGAGGTCTAGCCTCCTGTTACACAGAGCGAACGCACACTGAAAAGCACACTTCGCACAAGACACACTTCGCCTAGACAGGCTTCGGTGCACTACTACTCGCGAGGTATGCAAACAAGCTCAAGCAGAAAAATGAACACAGAAGCAGGGCTTCGCTGCTTGAACAAGGAACACTAAAAATGAACTCACTGGATGAATACAGAGTGGTGGCTAATACAACAGCTCAACAGTAACTGCTCAAAGTGTTAAATGTTACCTACCCAGCCCCCATATTTATAGCCACTATTCACCCAAATGAATTGACTACTTTACCCCTAGGGTTTACATTGGTTTTGCCTCTACAGAACAGAGGGGTACAAAAGGTAGTCAACTTTATTTGGAGGCTTCTCTGTCAGCTTTGTAGAGGGGACAACGTCAGCTTTTTGCAGACAGACAATGTCAGCCTTTGCAGTCTTTGACCTTTCTGGAGCCTCCCTTCGCACGCGAGGGGTGCGGTAGCTTCGGTGAGAAGCCTTGAGCCTGACGCCCTTCGCTTCACCGAAGTCAGCCTTCGATACAGTGACGGTTTTGAGCCGAAGCCGTTAAAGCCCTTGGGCCTTTGCACCACCACCTCTGGAGTGGACCACCATGGCTTCGCAGCTACTCCCAGCTCGAACTCCGTCAGTCCATGTACCGAAGCCATGCATGGCCGAAGTACCACAAGACAACCTCGCTCCGGAGCTAGCCTCGCTCCGAAGCCTGCATCACTCCGAAGCACTCCTTCGGAGTACCACCCTTCGAAGTCCCTCCTTCATCCAAGGCCTCCGCATGAAGCATTCCATGAGCACTATGTCACAGTGTCTCTCCCCGAGCACACTCCTTGACGAGCCTCACCCGGACCATGCCTTCGATGCACCTCGACTTCTGAGACCTTCGTCGGGTACCTTCGAGTGTCTCCATCCGGAGCACACTTCGAACACCTTGCCTCATTGCTGAGGACTTGGTCCACCAAACTCCGAAGTCACTCCATTCGGAGTACCCTTCGAAGTGCCTCACCTCCGAGGACTTTGTCTCCGAGTACCTTCACCCGGAGCCACGCTCCGCACTTACTACCTTCTCCTGGTGCACGTCGACCCGAGGTCCGACCTAGACCCCTTCGCAGCCACCGTGATGGAGCTCCCGGCTCCCCTAGCATCAAGCCTCCCGCTTGACCCAGGTTCACCTGCTGCGAACCGTCCGTCAGCTCCGAAGTCCCCTGCGCACCACAGACAAACAGACAAGTGTATCCAATACTCCGGAGACCTCTCCGGGTTAGCAACCTTCGGCACACACTCCGGTGTACCGCCCAAAGTACCGAACCCTTCGATACAACCAATCATCGTGTACTGTCGGACCCCTCCAACAGGCACACTCCGCTGCAACAGCTGCAGCAACCAAACCACCGAACCCTTCGGTGAAACAGCCTCCGAATACCTTCGGAGAACCAACCTCTGAACCCCTTCGGAGGTACCCCTTCGAACCAGAGGATAAACTCTGTCAATCACTCATCACAAACTCCGAAACCAACCCTTGGTTTCTCATTTTTAGTCACACACGTGGCCTGAGAGATCTTCTTAACTATAGTGCAGGTCCTATAATCTTAGAAAAAAACAAGGTTGTGAGCATGCCAATCAATTTGACCCTTCAACTGATAAGGAACTAGAGAAAATAATGTTAGTAGCAACGCCGATCGGCTACTGAGCCGATGGTTGTGGCGATAATAAAATAAACATGAATAAACGCGCCGATCGGACATAGTGCTGATGACCATGACCATGCTATCGGGCTAAGCACGCCATAAGTCGGTAGGTGAAGTCCTTGCACGTAAAGGCCGATGAGCGCTCTTCGGATATGTATTGAGTGCAGCAGAATCGAGATAACCTATCGGCTTATGCTCCGGTAGAAACTAAACTCAGCATACCAAACAACATATCCATACCATCAAATTACTGTAACTGCAAGATCGGACCTAGCAAGATAGTTGCTAGTCACGAGAATTCAATAACACTTCAACGCATCGGGCATAGTTTGTTTAGATGAATGGTATACAACATGAAACAAATACAATAGAATGAGATGTTAGACTTAACCAACAAAGCCTCAAACTATGACACCTAATTCACATTAATCTAAGAGATCAAAGTGATGCAGCCTTAGACCTAGCAAATAATACCAAGATAAACAGGCGATCTCACAGACCAGACCGATGCCTCAAGAGATTGATACGATATAGCCTCAAAGAACACATGCCTAGTCAACATGACCATCGGGGTGGCGATACTCATCTCTTCGCCGAAGATCGAAATGATGCAGCCCGGTTCCGAGTGCCAAGTCCCACCGGGATTGACCTTGGGAACCCAAGGGTGGCGATGCGCGAAAGAGTATTTTGTTGTGGTTGATTGTGTGTTTCCTTCAATCCTATCTAATTAAATACATATTTATAATCCGGAGACTTACCGTCCAAGTAATCTACGTTGTAACCTATTTTAGATCATCGTTTTATATTCTCTCACATTTATCGACTCCTTCATATCTGACCATGTTGTAAGAATATGGACGGGCTTCTTTGACTATCTTTGAACAAACTGCTTTGACTTCTATTGACCGTGTGACATCTTTTGTGGGCCTGGGTTTTACCAAATCTTGGTGTCAACAGTAGAGAAACAGAGCAGTGGCGGCGGTTTTATAGGTGTCACTAAGAAGGTTTCCAAGTTTTCCTGGTGAGGTTTCCTTCTTCGCACGATACAACAATTTCGGGCAGATTGACGTCAGGATTCGGAGGGAAAGTGATCGTCTGAAGATGGCAGGTGTGATGGCGGCCTTAATTTTACGGAAGGTGCATGATGGCGGTGGATTGGAATGGCTAGGGTTTCATTGGAGGTGGATTGGGGGAAACTTTCCATTAGGGAAGACAGAGCTGACATATTGGGTCCTCAAGGTAGAGATCGTGGGCGCGAACATGGGTGGGAATAGGCGCCAACAACTGGGCCCACGCAATCAGCGAGAAAAGAGGGAGAACATGGGCACACGTGGTACTAAGAGGGTGGCTGAGAAGTGGACCCCACTTGTCAGTGAGGGCAAGAAAACAGGCCAGGCCAGCCTGGGAAGAGTGAAAGGAGGGAACGACCCGTTGGAATTTAAATGGGTCCTTTCTTATTTAATAAATTCCGAAATGATGTTTGTATTTATTTATCTAGTTGAAAAAATCCTAAAAATTCTACAAAAATTTCTAGAGTAATTTGAGGACTTGTAGAATTTAACAAAAAATTTCCAGCCTAAAATTTGAATTCTTTATTGAGATTTTTAAATTTTATTATTCAAACTCAATTTCTTTATTTTAAATTTTTATTTTCTCCAATTTATTTATTTTTGAAAAATCATGGTGTTATAGTATGGCCTATATTTCCTCCCCTTCGTCGGCTTTCCCTTCAGCAGCCCTATCTACTATAGACGAGGGAGTATCCCTAAAATGTGGTACTACATCTGTATCGGAGATAACCTCTTGGACTTGGCTACTCTCGCAGACCTCAAATTTTACTCCAAACTCAGCAACTTGCTCTAGTGTTGGTTTTGAAGTTGGAAGGACATGAGGAGTAAAATAGACTAGCAAAATTCGTTTCTAACCTTACTCTAACGCCTTTCTAACATAACCCCTCCACATGGTGATCGAGGTAACAAGAACTATCTCCCAAAAATACCCTCCAGCCGTATGGCTGCATTGGGCATACAAATACAAATCCCATTGCTCTATATCCAATTGAAAAATATGGTACATCCACTGCTTAACACTATCAATAATATGCTCCACCAGCCGACTTAAACTATTTTTGGCACATTAAAAACTACTAAGGTCAGCACCATCATGACTAGTAAGGACTTGACCATAATTATGTTCTACCCATAACATTAAATTTACACCAACAAAGCTAAATTAAGCAGCAAATAATGTGACAAACATAACAAATGTCTAACGTGTCAGTACAATTAAACTTTTTAATAATATGCGAATCATGTTCAAATTATCACTATATTTAATATCTAATAGAGTAAAGTAAAAGTATGTTTGAATACCTAGAACAACAGTGGATGCAGTTACGATCGAGTCTTGCTTCGGTAGGCTAGCAAGCGCAAGAAATCTATACACAATAAAAACTATGTTTAAAAAACATCTAAATTATTCGTAAAGTACCCATAAATTATCGCTAAAGTATTTTTAAAGTACCTATAAATTACGTTTAATGTATCCCTAAATAATAGCTAAAGTATGCTTAAAGTATCTCTACAGCACCCCTAAATTATCTCTAAAGATTATCGCTAAATAATGTTTCAGGTAACCCTAAATTATCGCTAAATTACATCTAAAGGACGCCTATATTAGCAATAAAGTATGATTAAAATACCTATAAATTACATTTAAAGTACCCCTAAATTATCGCTAATGTATTTTTAAATTACTATAAATTAGGTTAAACGTACCCATAAATTATCGGTAAAGTGAGTTTAAAATACCTCTAAATTATGTTTAAATAATATTTAAACTATGATTTAAGTCCCTCTAAATTATTTTAAATAACATCTAAATTATGTTTAAACTACTCCTAAATTACCCTTAATCTACTACTAAGTTATTTTTAATCAACTCCTAAATTAACTCGAAACTACTCCTAAACTACCTTAAATTACTTATAACTAACTAAACAATAAATGAGAGGGAGGAGGAACATACCTTAGGGCTAGTTTAGGAGCCCACAATCCCGGCCCATTCCCTGGGGATGGGCCGGGATTTTGAACTAAAATCCCGGCCCATCCCTAGGGAATGGGCTGGGTTTGTTAGCTCCCAAACAGGCCCTTAGGGTATGTTTGAAAGCTCACAATCCCAACTCATCACGAGGGAATGATTCCCTTAAAGTGAAGAGAGAGCCACCAAGGTGTGTGGGGAGGAGGCTTTAGCCCCGTTTTATAAAGCTCAAATCGACACATTGTCGATCAATCTAGGCCACAACATAGTTGGCTGATCTAGGCCACGTTGCCTAGATTGGCCGACCATGTGCCAATCTGCATTGTTCAATCCAAATCGGCTCATGATCGGTTGAATGATCGGTCGATCTAGATCACATAGATCAACTAACTATCAATTTGTATTTGTCAAACGCTTAGTTGGAACCCGCTGAACTAGCTGTTGGCCCCTAGGTTGGCCCATGATAGGCCTAACTAGGACATTTGGTCTAGTTCGGCCGATGATATCGGAAAGTTGACCACTTGTACAATTTTTTAAAAGTGTATATCAAAATTGATTTTTTTTAAATGTATCATTTTAAAATAAAATTCTGCACGGCGGCGGCAGTCGATTAGCTTCTCCGGCCCAAACAGAATGGGTCAGCCCATCTCAGCCCAGAGCAAGCCCACCAAAACCCCTTTATAACTGTTGCCTAGGGTTTAGCCTCCTTCGCCTCCGCACACACCTGACCACCTCCACCAAGCGCCGCCACCCCCAACCAGGTAAGGTAACCTCGCCTCTCCCTCTCTACCGGCGTCTGCGTCGGCGTCGGCGTCGGCTCGGCGCTGTCCTTTAGCTATCGCCGCTCCGGTGGTGTCATGTGCTCCGTCGTCGTCGATCTGATGGGGTTGCTTATTATCGGTGGGTTTTTGTAGGTAAGTGAGGAGGAGGAGGAGGCGTAATATGTCGCACAGGAAGTTCGAACACCCGAGGCACGGTTCCCTCGGCTTCCTCCCGAGGAAGCGCTCGTCCCGCCACCGCGGCAAGGGTATGTTCTCCAGCCTCTTACCTTTTTTTGCTTCTGCATTCGGGTTGGCCGACTTCTTTACAGTCTTCGATATAGTCCAAACTTGTCGGATTTTGGTTGAAACTTGCGACTGTAGGATGCACTCGAGGCGGATATGCGCGTTGCTCTAAGGATTGTTAGGCCTAGTTCAGTGTGCTTTTCAAAATTATTATGTGCGCTACTGAGCTTGCAGAGCAATCTTTCATTTTGATCATGCACAGACATTTGTCTATAATGTGCAGTGTACCGGGAATGCTGAGTGTTTTTAGATTATGCTACCAATCTGACATTTGGTTCTCTGTTATTGCAGTGAAGTCGTTCCCCAGGGATGATCCCAGCAAACCATGCCACCTCACTGCCTTCGTTGGCTACAAGGCTGGAATGTCGCACATCGTGCGTGAGGTTGAGAAGCCTGGTTCCAGTACGTCCGCTAATCTTGCTTTGCCAATGCATATATTTTTGCTCAAGCTGAAAATAGGTGCTTGTGTATTTTGCATCTGCTGAAGAAGCCATTGCTGTAGCTACATTTGTTGTTGTTAGCACTAAATCCATTACCTTGGAATCACATGTATTCGGAATTTTATTAATTATTATTGCTCTCAAATGCCATCCACATCACAGTTTTATAGTTGAATACTGTGGTTTAGCAGAATGTCCATAGAATTTGTATTCTTAATTTAATCTTATATTACTACACTTGTATAGTGTTGCTCAAATTTTGATGCTCTGCAGAGCTCCACAAGAAGGAGACCTGTGAGGCTGTTACCATCATTGAGACACCTCCTCTTGTCATTGTTGGACTTGTTGCCTATGTGAAGACCCCCCGTGGCCTGCGCAGTCTCAACTCTGTCTGGGCTCAGCATCTTAGTGAAGAGGTGAGGAGAAGGTTCTACAAGAACTGGTGCAAGAGCAAGAAGAAGGCTTTCACCAAGTATGCTCTCAAGTATGATAGTGATGCAGGCAAGAACGAAATCCAAATGCAGCTTGACAAGATGAAGAAGTACGCTTCTATTGTCCGTGTTATCGCTCATACTCAGGCAAGACACATTTGAATCCCTTCTTTTCCATTGTTTCTTTATAACTAAAGTGTAATATAGTTTGATAGTGGAAAAACATTACCCATTATGGTTATTTGCTATGGTGGTGCATACTTGTAAATTTGTGCTTGTCAGTAACTCGGTATCTGACTTCTCTGTTTATAAAACAAGGATTTCTCAGTTGTTGTTTATTCATAACTCATCAAATGTCACTTGCTTGTTTTTTGTTTGTGGTTCAGATTAGGAAGATGAAGGGGTTGAAGCAGAAGAAGGCTCACCTCATGGAGATCCAGATCAATGGTGGCACCATTGCCGACAAGGTGGACTATGGCTACAAGTTCTTTGAGAAGGAGGTTCCAGTTGATGCTGTGTTCCAGAAGGATGAGATGATCGACATCATTGGTGTCACCAAGGGTAAGGGTTATGAAGGTGTTGTCACACGTTGGGGTGTGACTCGCCTTCCCCGCAAGACCCACAGGGGTCTACGCAAGGTTGCCTGTATTGGTGCTTGGCATCCTGCTAGGGTTTCTTACACTGTTGCTCGTGCTGGTCAGAATGGTTATCACCACCGCACTGAGATGAACAAGAAGGTTTACAAGATTGGCAAGTCTGGCCAGGAAGACCATGCTGCCTGCACTGAATTTGACAGGTTGGTTGTTTTGCCAATATTACATATGGCCAATTATGCAAAATGTGTGGAATCATGTTATACTATTTCTTCCATCGGCAAGTGTATCTCAAGTTGGATCTGTTATTCTCAAGGAAAAACTTAGTTATACTTTTGCTTTCTTTCAGAACTGAGAAGGACATCACTCCTATGGGTGGGTTCCCCCACTATGGTGTGGTGAAGGACGACTACCTCATGATCAAGGGCTGCTGTGTTGGCCCTAAGAAGAGAGTTGTCACCCTCCGCCAGTCTCTGTTGAAGCAAACCTCTCGATTGGCGCTTGAGGAGATCAAGCTCAAGTTCATCGACACCTCGTCCAAGTTTGGGCATGGCCGCTTCCAGACCACCGACGAGAAGCAGAGGTTCTTCGGCAAGCTCAAGGCTTAGTTTTGCCAAACTGAGTTGTCAAAACGTTAATCATCCTATACTTCTCCATTCATTTCTGGTATAGCGTTTTGTAGTTGGTGTCTCTGGGCCTGTTCATCTATGAATTTGTGCACTGTTCTGCTTTGTCTACCATTAAACTGTAGAATCCTATAAATTAAATGTTGTAATGGGTTTTGCTGGTTGCTTCTAGCCGTATGGTTAAAACTTTATCGGATGACTTGGCATCATGCTTTCTACAACCTTAGGTGTTGAAACTGCTATCAAAGTTTAAGTTGGGTAAAGAGTTATAAACCGCATATGGGTTGGATTGTAGGCCGTATTGCTTTTGAAATCTCTAACTTTTTATAATCTCTGTATATTATTTATAGAAAATATTTATGAAAAATAGCACTCTCCGGAGCCCCTAAAACAAGAATTGACGTGTTGTTGTAATCCGGATGAACTGTGATAGCAAGCAGTGGAAAGAACTGAGAAGAAGCAAGTGATGTGCCGAATGAGTAATTTAAGTGCTGAATGAACTAGGTATTCTTTATTGATTGATGATGAGGAACAGATGAAGTGAGGGAAGAACAGGACAAAAGCTATACGAATGTTGCTCTTAACAAAAAAAATCAGCCTTTTAATACCTAAACTAATTTATACTAGACAAATAACTTATTGAAATTGTTTATTTCGGTGATTTTTCTGAAGTGGTAGTCCACATTGTATGTTTTATTGAAGTGACAAGCTACTTGAACACTTGGCCGTAGATTTGGATTGGTTTTAGTCACCGATAAGTAAGACTTTTCCTTTCTTTTTCTTCCTCTCTCTTTTTTCTTTCCTTTAGCAATCACCTCAGACGCAACGCGGTAGCGCAAGCTTAAGGGTCACGTGTGGCTTAGCTCGAGGGGCACAACATCACGAGCACGACATAGGGGTGTGACACGTAGGGATCATCCGAGGTCAACCCTAAGGGTATGGTGGCGGGGGTCGGCCATGGGAGCACGGTGACGTAACGACGTAGTGTGCATGGGTCACGTAGGGCTCGATAGCATGGAGTGCAGAGGCACAACACACGTGGGTCGCGCGAGGCTCAGACTTGGGGGCGCGAGTGGCACGAGGCATAGGTGTGCGGTGTTGGGGAATGAAAAAGCTACGCTAGCTGGAAAATTAAAAAAATTTGCCCCAAAGCCCGGGAACCATGCACATGTGGCCTAGGAGATCTGCTTAACTCTAGTGTAGGTCCTACAATCTTCGAAAAAAGAGTTCTGAGTATGCCAATCAGTTTGACCCTACAACTGATAAGGAACCAGAAAGAATAACATTAGTAGCAAAGCCGATGACTATTGACACATGCATGACGATAGTAGCTTCGTATCATCAGCCTTTCCTCTTCCTTTTTGTTTCTTTTTCTCCGACCATTCACGAATGTGATGGATGTTGCTTGGTCTGACACATCTCCTTTTCTTTGTGGCGGTGTCGGACTAGGCTTCATCCCACACAGTTTTATACTAGTACTCTTTAAACCGAAGATTCTTTTCCCCTAATCCCGAGCCTGCAAAGATCTCAGCGTTTCGAAAACTGTACTCATGATTACCGTTTGTTGAATGTTGAAGGTGGTCCCACCAACTCTGGTGGGATCGTCTTGTCCCGACTGCCGAGGAATTGTTTTGCTCTATAAATATCCCCGACCACTCACGTTTCTTCTTCACGCTTTTTGAGAAAACAAGGGTTGGTTTCGGTGTTTGTGATGAGTGATTGACAGGCTTTTAACCTCTGGTTCGAAGGGGTACCTCCGAAGGGGGTTCGGAGGTTGGACCTCCGAAGGGTTCGGTGGTTTGGTTGCTGCAGCTGTTGCAGCCGATTGTGCCTGTTGGAGGGGTCCGACAGTACACGATGACTGGGTTCGTACCGAAGGTCTCGGTACTTTGGGCGGTACACCGGAGTGTGTGCCGAAGGTTGCTAACCCGGAGAGGTCTCCGGAGTACTGGATACACTTGTCTGTTTGTCTGTGGTGCGCAGGGGACCGCGGAGGCGACGAACGGTTCGTAGCAGGTGAACCTGGGTCAAGCGGGAGGCTTGATGCCAGGGGAGCGGGGAGCTCCGTCACGGTGGCTACGAAGGGGTTTGGGTCGGACCTCGGGTCAAGGTGCGCCAGGAGAAGGCAGTAAGTGCGGAGCGTGGCTCCGGGTGAAGGTACTCCGAGACAAAGTCCTCGGAGGTGAGGCACTTCGAAGGGTACTCCGGATGGAGTGACTTCGGAGTATGGTGGAACAAGTCCTCTGCGGAGGCAAGGCGTTCGAAGTGTGCTCCGGAGTGAGACATTCGAAGGTACCCGACGAAGGTCTCAGAAGACGAGGTGCATCGAAGGCATGGTCCGGGTGAGGCTCATCGAGGAGTGTGCTCGGGGAGAGACACTGCGACGAAGGGCTCATGGAATGCTTCATGCGGAGGCCTTGGACGAAGGAGGGATTTCGAAGGGTGGTACTCCGAAGGTGGGGGTTCGGAGTGAGGAAGGCTTCGGAGCGAGGCTAGCTCCGGAGCGAGGTTGACTTGTGGTGCTTCGGCCATGCATGGCTTCGGTACACGGACTGACGGAGTTTGAGCTGGGAGTAGCTGCGAAGCCGTGGTGGTCCACTCCGGAGGTGGTGGTGCGAAGGCCCAAGGGATTTGACGGCTTCGGCTCAAAACCGTCACTGCATCGGAGACTAACTTCGGTGAAACAAAGGCCATCAGGCTCAAGGCTTCTCACCGAAGCTACCGCACCCCTCGCGTGCGAAGGGGGGCTCCAGAAAGGTCAAAGACTGCAAAGGCTGACATTGTCTGCTCTGCAAAAAGCTGACGTTGTCCCCTCTGCAAAGCTAATAGAGAAGCCTCCAGAATAAAGTTGACTACCTTTTGTACCCCTCTGTTCTGTAGAGACAAAACTGGTGTAAACCCTAGGGGTAAAGTAGTCAATTCACTTGGGTGAATAGTGGCTATAAATATGGGGGCTGGGTAGGTAAGATTTAACACTTTGAGCATTTACTGTTGAGCTCCTGAACTAGCCCCGCACAAGTTGTATTCATTCAGTGAGTTCTTTTACTGTGTTCCTTGTTCAAGCGGCGAAGCCCTGCTTCTGTGTGCTTTTTGCTTGAGCTTGTTTTACATACCTCGCTGCATACTTCGTCCATTTGTGTGTCACCTTGAGTGACGTGTGACAGTGCATCGAAGCCTGTGTTGGCGAAGTGTGTTGTGTGCGAAGTGTGTTTTTCAGTGCGCGTTCGCTCTGTGTAATAGGAGGCTAGACCTCGCTGCTTACTAGCGAAGCCCTGATCGAAGCCCGTTTTGCTTCTCGTGTCGAAGCCCCTAGCGAAGTCTGTTAGTGTGCATTTAGACCTTCGCAGTACGAAGCCCAGCACCAGTTGCTGTCGCTAAGTATTTGGTCGAAGTCCTCAGAGGGTAGTCCACTCTTGCGAAGGGTGAAGTGCGAAGCCTGCTCGAAGCACCCTGTGTGCGAAGCCTGCACTGACTTAGTAGAGTTGATTTTTCGGTGTTGTAGGTGGAGCGAAGTGTTCTTGGCTTCATATTTTGCTCCTTGCGAAGCCTGTGTTCGGAGCCGTCAAATACCTCCGAACTAGACCTTCGAAGGTTGGTGTTCGAAGCTTGTTCCGCAGTAGACAGAATTAAAACCGAAGGTTGTGTTTTGCCTGAAATTTTAAAAGCTCCCATTCACCCCCCCTCTGGTCGCCGTTTCCGGTCCAACAATTGGTATCAGAGCAGGTTAAGATCACCAGTTGACCTTAACCGGTTTTGTGATCTGTTGGCGACATGGACAGAGCTAGTAAAATTCCTCTGTTCGATGGGACTGACTTTGCATACTGGAAGGTGCGCATGGAGGCTTACTTGCTAAGCCAAGGAAATGCAATTTGGGAGATTGTGGACTCACAATACTCCATCCCTGAGACTCGCACCTCTCAAACAGAGAAGGATCAGTATAATGCCAACTCCAAGGCAAGAAATATATTGTTCATTGGTTTGAGTAGAAGTGAGTTTGATAGGGTGCAGCACCTTAGGACTGCTAGGGAAATTTGGTCAACACTCACTATTTTTCATGAGGGCTCAACACAGATCAAGGCCAGGCGCCAAAGCACATACAATCAACAGTATCAGCTATTTGTGCAGGCACCTGGTGAATCTATAGATGCCATGTTTTCGCGCTTTGATGCTATAGTGAGTAACTTGCGGTTCAACAGGACACTTGCTTACAATGATCATGATAGGGCTATCAAGCTTCTCTATGCTCTTGACCGTAGCATATGGGAAGTAAAGATATCCAGCATTGAGGAGTCCACAGGTTATGACACACTGACCTGTGATGAGCTCTTTAGCAAGCTGAAGTCCACAGAGATTGCCAAGGCATCTCTTGCAGTGCATAGAAGCTCTTTGCCACAACCATTGGCATCTGTTTCTAGCACTAGCCGTGGCACCGCTGCAGAACCAAGCACATCTGGTACTTGTGTTCTTGCAGATGGTTTTGCTTTGTCCTCCCTGGTCTCCGTCACAAAGGAGCAGGTGGACACTCTGTATGATGATGAGCTTGCTCTCATTGCCAGAAGGTTCACCCGTTTTCATCATGAAAGACGGGATCAGAGGAGAAGTGGTTTTAGTGGTTGCTTTGAATGTGGCGACACTTCTCATATTAAGGCCAATTGCTGTAAGCTCAAGAAGAGAGATGAGAGTGAGCGCCCCAAATACCACAAGAAGGAGAGGAAACCCTTTGTGAAGGGCAAGCGCGGCAAGGTGGCTAAGAGAGTAGCCAAAGCCGCTTCCAGGGCGTTTGTTGCTGCTCTCAGCGACATCGACACTTCCTCAACTGAGGAGTCGAGCTCTGAGGAGGAGGAGTCCCCTAGGAAGGAGGACAAGAAGGACAAGAAGGGACGAGACTTCACCGGCCTTTGCTTCGTGGCCGACAGCGATCACAGAGGCGATGAGCTTGACTCATCTGAGGTACCTCTATCATCTGACCAACTATTAATTAAATTAGATGAGCTGAATGAAGTAATTCTCGGTCAGGATAGATTACTTGTGCAAGCCGCTAGAGAAAGAAAAGGCCTTAGACTTAGGCTAGAATCTGTTTCTACTGAATATGCCATGCTTAAGTCTAAAGTTAATGATGCTGAATGTGAATCTTGTTCTGTTGTCATGGGTGAGCTTGCTCAGTTGCGTTCTGTACATGCTCAAACTCTTTCTGAGCTTGAGACTGCACAGAAGCAGCTTTTGGTGGTTGATTCTAGACCTCATGATATTATTGAATGCATGAACTGTTCTTTATTACGCGAGAGCATTAATTTACGTGATAAACATGTTCATGAGTTAGAGGCTAGATTGGAGAGAGCCGGTAGTTCTAAGGATGTGCAGCCTGTTTGTGACACATGCATTACCCTTAAGGACCAGCTAGGCACTGTTAGAGAGCGAGCTGAGAACCTCATGTCAGAAAATGAATACCTTCTTTCCGTGGTTAACAAATGCACTGAGGGAAAGAGTAGGATGGATTTGCTCTTGGCCAAGACCAAGATGTGTGCTGACAGAGCAGGGTCAGCTCTAGGTTTAGGTTTTGAGAGGATTCCTTCAGAGACTGGAAACAAAACTGTTTTTACCTCTCCCACTACCCTAGAGAAAGAGAGAGCTCTGTTAGACACCCCATCAACCAAAAAGCCTACCTGACCACCAAAGAAAACCACTCCTCTCACTACTACAAAGCGACACTGTAGCGGCGGGCAAAATCGACCTATAGTGGCGGGCATCCAGTCCGCCACTGCTCTAACGCCACTGCTATCGCTGGTTAGCAGTGGCGGTCAGAGCGCCCGCCACCGCTGTGTTAACAGCAGTGGCGGGCGTGCTGACATCATCTGCCCGCCACTGCCGTTATCAATAGCAGTGGCGGGCAGATGATGTCAGCACGCCCGCCACCACTATGTCAACAGCAGTGGCGGGCGCGCTGACCTCATCTGCCCGCCACTGCCGTTATCAATAGCAGTGGCGGGCAGATGATGTCAGCACGCCCGCCACTGCTGTGTATAAGCCATAACACAGAATGCTGTGATCCCACAAACCAAAACACAGAAATTATATGCTTCACACAGCCATCCACATACACAGCAGCAAAACATCCACATATCCACATACACAGCAGCAAAACATCCACATATCCACATACACAGCAGCAAAACATCCACATATCCACATACACATCCACAACAACAACACATCAACACAACAACCATCAATCTCATCAATTTTCAAAAATTCACAATATTTACATTCTTCCGGTTTTTGTTTCGCAATAACCATCCATCAACACAATTCATTGTTTCACAAATACATGCTCATGCGGTTTATGTTTTCTTGGAAGGCTAACTCATATCTTAATTGGTTCGCCTTTTCATTCTTCCGGCCCAATCATACAAAGTTGGATGCTTGGCCACTTCACTCTCAGGATCGAAAAATACTCCAAGCTCATGAAGAATCTCATGCATCGTGAAGCGGCACATCCTTGATACGATTTCGTACATTTGTGATTCAGAGAGTTGGCTCTTCTCGGCAACGGTTGATGGACCTGACGCCTGCATACGTAAAATATAAGTACATACGCTGCAAGTTATATTAGATTAACACACAAGAAATCAACTTACTTCTTTAGTATCCTCAGATACTGTCCGCCCAAACTTTCCTAAGTTATTGCTCATGAAATCACAAGTATAGTAGCCACAATGCACGGAACCAAGAGATTGTTTGTGACACTTCAAAATAGACAAAGTTAGAACGATATATAGTTTGGCTTTATCAATTGAATTAACAAATTTAAAAATATAATATTACCGGAAAGTTGGTTCTGATAAGCATTTCTTTCGGCCTCTGTGGATCATGTGGGCCACCTAACTTTTCCACGTAGTATCTATGTGCACTCTGAATAACATTTAATATATCTTGATATTCTTTTTTGGGTTTGTCGAGCGAGTCGAGCACATAAACCCTTGAGCTTTTTGGGTATATCAGAAGTGCAATCCAATGATCACTATCGAAAGAAGTAATATATGATTATGTTAGTTTCATAATCGATAAAACGTGTTTAAGTGGATATAGTGGGTATACTTACTTAAAGTTATATGCCCCACATATAATTTCTCTGTCCTTCCATTGATACATGCACCGCGCAATATACAACGCGGCACAACTCCTTTTGTTCTTCTTAAGTTTGTCTTCGTCTTTATTGAACATCTTTCTTTGAAATTTTTTCTTACCCGCAGTCCAGTACTTGCTATCATTCTGGTTTAGTGTCGGGTTCAGCGCACTTTGGCTTATTAATGACGGGTTTAGGTACCCATACAATTTAGACTCGTCACCGCGTGAATTACAACTGCATATGTTATAAAACAATAGTCAATATAAGACATTATTTATTTTTTCTTTGTATTGACAAAGTATAAAGTACTTACATGCACCAGAGCATCATGCTTGTGATGTCGGTTCGCTTCAGACGAAACATCCGATGGAAGTCGTCGAAAAATAGTGCAAGCTTAAACTCTGGGCAGTTGAATATTTCTTGTGGAACCGTCAGTTCTATTTGTGTTACACCTAACGAAGACGCTTCGAGGTACCAGTCATGAAATATTTTCATCGTCCAAGGCATACAATTAAGTACTCCTTGGGGTAATAATGGTTTGCCTGGTTCGTATTCGATATAATCCTCGTCTCCGTAGGTCCTCTTATCAACAGAAAGTGAGCCCGCATGCTTTTGTACTGGAGCCTTTATGGGAGCCGCTTCGGGCATAGAACGTGTTTGCCCCAAAGTATTAAAAAATTTATGCATTTCAGATTTCAGCGCAGAACACTGCCCAGCTTGAACAGTTATCTTGTGGATTGCTGGCTTTGGGCATGCATCTTGTTTTTCAGGCTCGGCAGCAACTAGCACTGGCACTTGAGGATCAGCCGGAACTGGCACTTGAGGCTCAGTCGGAACTAGCACTGGCATTTGATCTGGCTCTGGCACATTTGTGTTGGGCTCATCAGTGGGCTCAAGCACTGGCACTAGCTTTGTCACTTGAGGATCAGAAGTCACTTTCGATTCTATCACTTCTGCCACTTTATTGGGCACTGGCTCTTCCTCTGCCTTTTCCTCTATTTCACGCTCATCAACAGGTGATAATGATCCTATATTTTGCACATCCTGAGATGAAAGATATGCGGGGGATTGTGATGAGACAATAGGTGATTTACTCTGAGAACTTGTCTGCAGTAATTTGATATCTCGGCTCGCCCATAGGACAAAGTTATTTAGAGCATCTCCGATTGTCTCAATCCCCTCATCAGGCATTGGAAGATCCAAGGGGTCATTAATAAATCTGTCGTTGGTGATCTCATTGACCTGAACCTTGGTATAGTCAGCAGGAATAGGCCGATTGTGAAATAAATCCCCAGGCATAGCAATGCCTCGTGCAGCCTCTTGGGAATGCCCTTTGCGCCCTATCGGTACATGCAGGCTACAGGGTGTGTCCTCTTTAATATAATTTACAGGAAATTTGTCTTGTACTGAGCCAACACTGCTTGGTACGTCGAGTCGTACCTCTGGCACAATTATTTGTCCAGCTGCAGCCTGCATTATGTTTGGATTCTCGTTAATAAATTCAAAAAAGTGTCGCTCCCACTCTGCACGGCGCTCTGCGGCGTCGTCTGTGCGTGCTTGACGCTTCTTGTATGTGGCACCCTCCTGTTTCTTGAAAGTATTTTTCCAGGGTGCTATAGAAGAGACACCTCGGGTGCGCCCTCGATGTTCCTCGTTTCCGAGAGCAGATGTAAGCTGGTCATTACATCCCTCGGGCTTGAACTTTCCAGTCTTCTCCAACTCAGCGATTTCCTGTGCTTTCTGGAATACTTCACTAGTCCGTGAGTCGGAGAGCATATATTGGCCCTCGGGTGTTTTTTTAGCTCGACCTAGGAGCCATCTCTTAGTGCGCTGATCAGCACCTGAAAACTGTTCAGGTAACCCAGCCGCACGGTCCTCCTCCTCCTTTTTACTCCACTCATCCTCCTTAGCCTTATATCCACCTGGCCCAAGTTTATGGGGGAACTTATTCTTCTTATTAAGTTCTTTGAACATTATGCTCTCTTGTTTGGCTTCTTCGGAGCAATGCTGCATTTTGAATTCATTCCATTCATTTGGCGTTATAAAGCCGTAGTCGTTGAGTGGCGACTCATCTTTCTGAAGGTATTGTGTGTTCAGTTTAGTCCTAAATGTACGGAGAGCCTTCCCGATAGTCTTCAATGTGGCAGCTTTAGCGTCTTCTAAGCGGTCTTCCGGGAATTTATAATGCGCTTTTATATGCTGCCACAATTCGTTCTTTGTAGATTCAGGGACAGTCTTCCAATTTTTCCAAACTATCTTACATCGCTCCCTGGCGAGACATCCACAGTCGTTACGCCACTTCGCTGTGATTTCTTTTGGCTTCTTTGGAGCCCCATCAACATGCACTTCTTCAACCTCATAGATAGCTGTATGTAGCTTGTTCTTCTCCCGTTTCCCTCTCCTCTTCGCATTTGCAGACGATGTTGTGGCAGCGGGCTCAACATCTGTTCGCTCAGCTGACTCAATAGCTGGGACAATAGTTGTTCTTTTCTCGACTTGGAATAATCGACGCTTGCTTCCTCGCTTTGGACGATCCTACGATGATAGACAATGTGAGCTTCAGGAATGTAATCCTCGGTTAGAAGCTGCTCTGACTTGTTACTAACGTAATAATTACCTCCGCTTGAGCTTCAGGAATGTAATCCTCATCGACGTCTTCTCTCGTTCTCTTCTTCCTAGGCTCCATTGGATGTTCATTCTCCGGAGAGTGGTACGAAGATTCGCTATCGGAGGATCCTTCAGATGAACCCTCTTTATTTGTTTTTGCGGGAGACTCGTAGATGAGCTCCTCGATGGAACGTCCTTCTTCCGCCATAGATAAACTATTCATATGAAGATGCTAATGTATCAGAATTTTGGTTATGCAAAAAAGGTCTGATGTCATATTAATCCTAAAGTTAGGATGTTGTGTTGTTTTCTCTCTCTAGTGTTGTTGAGGCCTCAGCATATTTTGTGTTGTTTTTCAAAATGTTCATGTCTGCCATGGAACCATGTTCACGCCCATTCCCTGTCAGCAACACGAGAAAGAAGTTGTTGATAGGAATGGACGTGTCACATGGTTTGATGACATACATGAGATAACTAAATAACAATTTGCATCATAGGCCTCTAAAAGGAATTGCAGAATCTAATGTTGGTCTTCAACCGGATGCATGAACTTGAGGATTAGTATATAGTAGCCTTAGAAATAATAGCAGTAGTAAACTGAACACAATGTTGTTGAGGCCTCAGCATATTTTGTGTAGCTTTTCAAAATGTTCATGGCTGCCATGGAACCATGAACACATCCATTCCCTGTCAGCAACACGAGAAAGAAGTTGTTGATAGGAATGGATGTGTCTCATGGCTTGATGACATACATGAGATAACTCAATAACAATTTGCATCATAGGCCCCTAAAAGGAATTGCAGAATCTAATGTTGGCCTTCAGCCAGATGCATGAACTTGAGGATTAGTATATAGTAGCCTTAGAAATAATAGCAGTAGTAAACTGAACACAATGTTGTTGAGGCCTCAGCATATTTTGTGTAGCTTTTCAAAATGTTCATGTCTGCCATGGAACCATGAACACATCCATTCCCTGTCAGCAACACGAGAAAGAAGTTGTTGATAGGAATGGATGTATCTCATGGCTTGATGACATACATGAGATAACTCAATAACAATTTGCATCATAGGCCCCTAAAAGGAATTGCAGAATCTAATGTTGGCCTTCAGCCAGATGCATGAACTTGAGGATTAGTATATAGTAGCCTTAGAAATAATAGCGGTAGTAAACTGATCACAATGTCGTTGAGGCCTCAGCATATTTTGTTGCCATGGAACATTAGAGGGAAAAACAACACAAAATATGCTGAGGTATCAACAAAACTAAAGAGAGAGAACAACACAATCTCCTAGCTTGAGAATTAATATAGTGGCTTCGGAAGTAATAGCTGACTACTGTAGCCAAGAAGATTTTTCATACATTTCCCACCTTTGACACTGTGATCAGTTTACTACTGTAGCCTCAGAAATAATAGCAGTAGTAAACTGATCACAGTGTCAAAGGTGGAAAATGTATGAACACTCTTCTTGGTTACAGTAGTGAGCTATTACTTCTGAAGCTACTATATTAATCCTCAAGTTAGGAGATTGTGTTGTTCTCTCTCTCTTGTGTTGTTGAGGCCTCAGCATATTTTGTGTTGTCTTTCAAATATGTTCATGGCTGCAATGGAACCGTGAGCACATCCATTCCCTGTCAGCAACACGAGAAAGAAGAAGTTGTTGAACGGAATGGATGTGTCCCACGGCTTGATGACATACATGAGATAACTCAATTACAATTTGCATCATAGGCCCCTAAAAAGAATTGCAGAATCTAATGTTGGCCTTCAGCCAGATGCATGAACTTGAGGATTAGTATATAGTAGCCTTAGAAATAATAGCGGTAGTAAACTGGTCACATTGTTGTTTAGGCCTCAGCATATTTTGTGTAGCTTTTCAAAATGTTCATGGCTGCCATGGAACCGTGAGCACATCCATTCCCTGTCAGCAACACGAGAAAGAAGTTGTTGACCGGAATGGATGTGTCTCACGGCTTGATGACATACATGAGATAACTCAATTACTATTTGCATCATAGGCCCCTAAAAAGAATTGCAGAATCTAATGTTGGCCTTCAGCCAGATGCATGAACTTGAGGATTAGTATATAGTAGCCTTAGAAATAATAGCGGTAGTAAACTGGTCACAGTGTTGTTTAGGCCTCAGCATATTTTGTGTAGCTTTTCAAAATGTTCATGGCTGCCATGGAACCGTGAGCACATCCATTCCCTGTCAGCAACACGAGAAAGAAGTTGTTGATAGGAATGGATGTGTCCCACGGCTTGATGACATACATGAGATAACTCAATAACAATTTGCATCATAGGCCCCTAAAAAGAATTGCAGAATCTAATGTTGGCCTTCAGCCAGATGCATGAACTTGAGGATTAGTATATAGTAGCCTTAGAAATAATAGCGGTAGTAAACTGGTCACAGTGTTATTTAGGCCTCAGCATATTTTGTGTAGCTTTTCAAAATGTTCATGGCTGCCATGGAACCGTGAGCACATCCATTCCCTGTCAGCAACACGAGAAAGAAGAAGTTGTTGATAGGAATGGATGTGTCGCACGGCTTGATGACATACAAGAGATAACTCAATTATTATTTGCATCATAGGTCTCTAAAAGTTATTCTAAAAAAGTGGAGTTCGGCGGCGACGGGCTTCGGCGACGACGGCGATGGGCTTTGAGGGTGTCGCGGGCTCCGGGAGTGGCGGCAACTGGCGGACGACGGCACGAGAGTTAGAAATGAAACTAGGTTTTCGGACGGCGGGAGCGAAAATTTTATATAGGAGGATTAGTAGTGGCGGGCATGGTGATGTCATCCTGCCCACCACTGCTATTTTCTCTTAGTAGTGGCGGGCATAGTATTGTCAGAATACTGAGGATTCACTCCCTATACCTCTTTTCCATAGGATTATAAACATTTGCTTTGAGCTCATGGAAAATTTCCATAGGACTCACTCCCTAACATCATGGAATCCTTTGTTTCTCATGTGGTAAGCCAAATAAATTTTTAGCAAATTCTATAGGAATCCATTCCTATAGGATTCAAATATATACTACATCTCAATATGTATGTTACCAAAGAATGTGGGAAATGTAGCATGTTAGCATCACTATAAATTTATATATTTTTAACCAAATTCATTAATTCTTTTCAGAGCAAAATGATAAGAGAATTTTTTCCAGCTATCTACCATTATCTACCACATTTTCTCATAACTAAAATGCAGAAGAAAGAGATACATCATATGAGCAGCAATAGCTCAGTCTCTTCTATTGTCTAAAGTGTCTTTCTTCCATTCAATTCCAGAGGTGAAAATGTTATGAAAATTCAAGGTAAAGATGAACCATTTTCCTACAAACCCCTCTAATTTCCTTCCCTCTTCATGAGTCAATAGCAACCAACAACTTTTGAAAATGCATTCAACCACATTCAAACCATAACCTAAACAATATGAACTCCTCTAAACAACAAACCCAATCTGAAAATGCATTCAAACCATAACCTACCAGTGTCGGCAACGGGCTCTAGTGGCGGCAGCGGGCTCCGGTGGCGGCAGTGGTCTCCACGGAGGCGGCGGGGACGGCGCACGGTGAAGGGATCTTGGGGCGGTGGCGGGCTCCGACGGTGGCGACGGGCCGGCTCCGGTGACGGCGCCGGGAAATGATGGCAGCGGCGGTCTCCGGGGCGGCGACGGGGACGGTGCACGGTGAAGGGCTCCGGGGGGCTGTGGCGGGCTTCGATGGTGGCGACGGGCCGGCTCCATTGACAACGCCGGGAAACGGTTGCGCGGGCTCCGACAACGGCGGCGCGGGCTCTAGAAGCGGCAGTAACTAGCGGGAGAAGATTAGGGCTTAGGGTTTTCAGACGGCGGGAGTGAAAAATTTATATAGGCGGATTAGTAGTGGCGGGCACACGCTGATGTCAGCATGCCCGCCACTGATATTTATTGTAGTAGTGGCGGGCAAAGACATAGTAGTGGCGGGCCGCTGACGTCACCGACCGCCACTACTAGGGTTTAGTCTGGGCGGGTGGAAAAAAGTATAGTAGTGGCGGGCATATGCTGACGTCAGCATGCCCGCCACTACTAAAAGGATAACGGTGGCGGCTGGTGACGTCATCCTGCCCGCCACTACTAATCCGACGCTGGTGGGGTTATCTAGCATACGTTGCCACTCAAGTCGAGAAAGACTTAGTAGCGCAGTGGTGCGGGGGTTGCTTTGGTGCCATGCGGTTCGAGGTTCGAACCTTGCTGCCTGCAGGCGGTTTGAGGTTCGAACCTTGCTGCTAGCATCCAAACATTTTTTTTACATTTCTATTCTAATTTTCATGACTTTTTTATTCATAATTAAATTCTAGTTTGAACTTGTTTTTTTAACAATAAAAATACATCATAACTTATCAAATTAGAAAATATGTATTTTATGCCTCACTTTACTTTTTTTTTTCATTAATAAACATGTACAATAAAAATACATCATAACTTATCTATAGTTTATTCTTCCTTTGAAATTGAAACTTTTTGTACAATAAAAATACAACACCAATATTCTAATTGCAAAAATTGGTATTTTTCTCCCTTAGTTTACTGTTTTTATTATTAAGTGTGTTTTTATTACATGTTGTTACGATATGATCGAGACTTTTGTAGCGCGGTGGTGCGGGGGCTCGCTTTTGACACATCATGTTTATTTGAAACCAAGTAAACAAACACAAGTCCAGGCTGGGGAAACCAGCTTACACATCGAAACGCACTACTGGTCAAACCCAAAGGAAAGATATGGTTTGGAGCTTCTTCTTATTCCTCGGCACAAACCCAACCTATTTCTGGTTAAACAGATTAAAAGCCTCAACTTGCCAATCCTCAACCAACTCGGCATCATCAGGCAGTCTAAACTTCTCTCCATGTTCCTGAACAAGAAAATACACGCGGCGACGATAGTGAGAACAACTTATTATCAATGATTGAATTGGATGATAAAAATATAAAATTTGCATAAAAAGAGGATCTTGCCTCCTTCATCCTCTTGCTGCCGCATTGCTCTACATGCTTCCCTTTTCCACCGCTAGCCTCGGCATGTTTCCCTCTACCACCGGTTGTCTCATCATTCTTCCGTAGCACAACACTTACCCTATCTGGTTGCGGCGATCGCGAGTCGTCCTCCGAGTCGGAGTCCATTATGAGAATCACTTTCTTCGCCAAACAACTGCAAACTATACCATCATGTACCTTATGTTTACCGCATTTGCAAACCTCACACACGCCACTTGATGTAGAGTCTGAGGATCGACTGTTTGTTGGTTCAATCTTAGGAGGAGCCATCTGCATTTTTTTGTCACATTGATATTATAACATTAAAAAACCCTAAGCTAGTAATATTATAGTACATTAAAAAACATTATTGTTATAGTGGAAATTTGTTTTCTCAGATATTTTTTATAGTACATTAAAAAAAATTATTGTTATAGTGGAAATTTTTTTCTCAGAAATTTTTTACAGTAGATTAAAAAACATTATTGTTAGTGCATTCTACTAGTAATATTATACTAAATTATATTACCACGCATAAATTAATATAACAATCCTCCATCATTTTAACCCTAAGCTCGAATAAAATAAGACCAAATAAAGAAGTAGGTTAATAATTATTTACTGATCGACTGGATGGCGGCGACGACGGGCGGCGCCGACGGGCTCCGAGGAAGGCGGCGACGGGCGGAGGGCAGCGGCGACGTGCTCCGGGACGTCGACGGCGGCGACGGGAGGAGGGGGGCGAGTTTAGGGTTTAGAAAATGAAACTAGGTTTTCGGACGAGTGGAAAGTATATATAGGTGTCTTAGTAGTGGCGGGCATGATGACGTCAGCATGCCCGCCACTACTAAAAGGATAACGGTGGCGGCTGGTGACGTCATCCTGCCCGCCACTACTAATCCGACGCTGGTGGGGTTATCTAGCATACGTTGCCACTCAAGTCGAGAAAGACTTAGTAGCGCAGTGGTGCGGGGGTTGCTTTGGTGCCATGCGGTTCGAGGTTCGAACCTTGCTGCCTGCAGGCGGTTTGAGGTTCGAACCTTGCTGTTAGCATCCAAACATTTTTTTTTTACATTTCTATTCTAATTTTCATGACTTTTTTATTCATAATTAAATTCTAGTTTGAACTTGATTTTTTTAACAATAAAAATACATCATAACTTATCAAATTTAAAAAATTGGTATTATTCTGCCTCACTTTACTTTTTCTCCCTTAGTGTACTGTTTTTATTTCATTAAGTATGTTTTTATGATCAAAGTCAAAAAAAGTTCAATTTGAACTACAAGACATGAAATAATTCACAACACTCAATCCTCATTTGATCTTGAAAATGTTTTAATAATAAATGACATAATTGATTTTACAACTAAACATAAATGATCTAGCCTTGAACTAATTTTCCATCGCCATTGGTGCGTAGATAAGGAATCACACTGCCAAATGACAGTTTTGCTTCAACCACATTGATCCTTGATATGTCAACGAAAAACGGCACCTCATCAAACTGATTGTATTCTTCTTCGTCTTCGACTCCATCAACTCCAACAATTCTTTGTTTTCCTGGAGCAACGATGTATTTTTTCTCATCTTTAGGATCAAGTATGTAAAATACTTGTGCCACGGATTGAGCGAGTATCCAAGGGTCATCTTTATAAGCCACCTTATTAAGGTCAACTATCGTAAACCCGTAATCATCCACCTCCACACCTTCTGGATGTCTCACCCACTGACACTTAAATACAGGGATTTCTATAGAGTTCCCGTAGTTAAGTTCCCATATTTCTTCGATGTATCCATAGTAAGCATTCTTTTGTCCAGTGCTATCTTCTGCTTCTCCTCTGACACCACTATTTTGGCGCTGACTCCTTTGATCCTTTGCTTTGGTATAGAATGTGAAACCATTGATGTCATACGCTTGCCATGTTTTAACCATGCTCAATGGACCGTAAGACAATTTATTTATCATCATCTCTTCGTCGGTTTCTCCGATCGAAAGGTTTAGATCCCTCAGCCATGATGTGAAATAAATTTTGTGTTCTTTCATAATCCATTGTTCATCGTGATCTTCATTCTTTTCACGAAGCTCTTGTAGGTGTTGTTCAACATATGGTCTCATAATCGCCAACTGATGCATTACACTGTAATGTGATTCTCTTATTCTTTGATAACTATTGTCTCGTATGATTTTCCTGCCTTTAGTTCCTTTACCGGTGAGTCTTCCATGGTGCCGCGACACGGGAACTCCTATTGGTCTTCCATCTCTTATGTAATCTGCATAGCACTCAATGACTTCCTCAGTCGTGTAGCCCTCTATCATGGAACCCTCTGGATAAGCACGATTTCGTACGTAACCCTTGAAGATAACCATTAGACGCTCGTACGCATACATATTGTGCAGGTACGTTGGACCGAGAACAAAGATTTGGTCTGCTATATGTATCATATAGTGCTCCATAATATCAAAATATGAAGGAGGAAAGCACATCTCAAGCTGACACATAGTCTCCCTCATTTGTTTACGTAATTCATTTAACTCTTCAGTGTCGATCACCTTCTTTGATATGACATTGAAGAAGTGACACATGCGTGTTATCACCATCTTCAGAAATGAATGTTTGACTCCTCTTACTGCGATGGCGAGGAATAGCCCAAGCATAACATGACAATCATGAGATCTTGCCAAGAAAAATCCTCCCAAGAAAACCACTCAGCAGAAGCCCAAGGAGCCTGTGAGAGTTGCTCCTAAGACCCATGAGAGTGCCCCTAGGAGAATTTTTCATTGTTCATACTATCAGCGGGCGGGTCATTTGGTTGTGTTCTGTTTTCGTCGCATCAAGGATGAGCGACGCTCTCAGGCGATGAGTTACCAGGACATGCATTACCCATCTTTAGGTATGCATGAGTCTGAGTTTTACTATCGTCCTGCTTTTGAGGCTCCTCGTACTTCTCGGAGAGGTTTTGCTCCTCGAGGTGTTCACCATGTTCCATATGGTGGTAGACCCCGGGCGAGTAGCTTTGTACCTCATCAGAGTAGGAGACCTCGACATGTTGTTCGATCATAGCATGTAGGTAGACCTCGCACTTTGCATCATTCAGATTTACGTGGATGATATCATCTTTGGTGGCTCTTCTCATGCTTTGGTTGCCGAGTTTGCAGATACCATGAGCAGGGAGTTTGAGATGTCCATGATGGGCAAACTTACATTTTTCCTTGGGTTGCAAATCAAGCAAAGCAAACAAGGTACCTTCGTCCACCAGACGAAGTACACCAAGGACCTGCTTAAGAAGTTTGACATGGCTGATGCGAAGCCCCTCGCCACTCCAATGGCTACATCTGTAGCATTAGATCCTGATGAAGATGGAGAAGCCGTAGATCAGAAGGAGTTCCGAAGCATGATCGGCTCCCTCCTCTACTTGACTGCTACGAGGCTAGACATACACTTCGCTGTGTGTCTATGCGCTCGTTTTCAGGCTTCACCACGAGCTTCGCACCACCAAGCGGTAAAGCGCATCCTAAGGTATCTCAAACATACCCTCGAATTTGGCATATGGTATTCAGCATCTTCATCTTTATGTCTTCGAGGTTATTCCGATGCGGATTTTGCTGGGTGTAGAATTGATAGGAAGAGTACCTCTGATACTTTTCATTTTCTGGGTACTTCACTGGTTTGCTGGTCTTCCCGCAAATAGTCTAGTGTTGCACAATCGACGGCTGAGGCCGAATATGTTGCTGCAGCTAGCTGTTGCTCTCAGATTTTGTGGATGGCTTCCACTTTGCGGGATTTTGGGTTAGATTATAAGAGTGTTCCACTTTTCTGTGATAACACCAGTGCTATTTGTATTGCAAACAACCTGGTTCAGCACTCCAGAACCAAACACATTGATGTGCGATATCATTTTCTCAAAGATCACAATGAGAAGGGTGATATTGAACTTCAATATGTTGATACCCAACACCAGCTAGCCGATATTTTCACGAAACCCCTCGATGCTTCTCGTTTTGCCTACTTGCATGGGGAACTTGGTATTTGTCACCCTTACGACATTATGTGAGGGGGAGCTATTTTTAATTGTCGTATGCTCATCATGTGTCAAATTGCATTTACATCTCTTGCACTTATATGTCTGATTATAATTCATGAAATCGTGTCAGCTCAGCTCTATTTAATATATCTGAAACATTCATGTGCATAATGTTTTCTTTCCAAACTCAAATCATGCTCACTGCTCAATCTTGTATCTAGCATGTTTAGGCAGGACTGCTTTAGCTATCTTTTATCTTCTTGATAGCAAGACACCTTTCTTTGGATGCTAAAAATTGCAACTTGAAAAATTGTTCTACTTACTCATGGAAGTTCATCAAGTGCTAAAAATTGGTTCACTTAGTTAAAATCAAAAACTCCATGATTTGCATGCTTCAAGTGAAAAGATCCAGGTGGGTTTGTTTGTCACACTACTCTATTCTAGACTGCTTACCATTGCACATTGGTTTGAACTGGGATAGTGTAGTGTATGCCAAAATCACCGCCTTAAGCTTTCGATGGCTTTCATGCCTAGGCTTGGCTTGATTGGATAGTATAAGGTGGACAAACAAATAACCCCTGCATTATGAAAAAGAACAACACAATTCATTGATCATCAAGTTTGCTTTTCATGCTCCATTTGAACTGGACTTGTCTGTCTAGAGTAGAAATTGACTAGCTTTGCGCAGTCCTTGCTTTTACTTGTCTAGTTTCCTTGACTAAGTGGTGATGCTTTTATTTCAAAAATGATAAAATCACATGCTGTCATCATGTTTTAGAGAATGATAAATTGAGCTGAGCCCATGATCATTGGTATTACTGTTGGCATATTTTTGCTTTATATGTCTTTGCAATTCTACTCATTTCCAAGCAATGCATCTTTTACATGCTCCTTGATGCTTGCATTGCCAAAGGGGGAGAAATTTCCAAGGGGTTAAATTAACTCAAGGGGAGTTTTTATGAGTTTTTATCTTGAAAAAGGGGAGATTTGCCGAAGGGGCTTTTACTCTTTTGAAAAGGGGGAGGAAAATTCTTTTGTCAAGTGACATGATTTGGCTCTTTTTCTGAGTTTTTATGGTCACTTGTGTGCTGAAATTTTTAAATCTTCTTGAAATTGAATTTGGTTGTCAATGCACTCATCAAGGGGGAGATTGAGAAACCAAGGGTTGGTTTCGGTGTTTGTGATGAGTGATTGACAGGCTTTTAACCTCTGGTTCGAAGGGGTACCTCCGAAGGGGGTTCGGAGGTTGGACCTCCGAAGGGTTCGGTGGTTTGGTTGCTACAGCTGTTGCAGCGGAGTGTGCCTGTCGGAGGGGTCTGACAGTACACGATGACTGGGTTCGTACCGAAGGTCTCGGTACTTTGGGCGGTACACCAGAGTGTGTGCCGAAGGTTGCTAACCCGGAGAGGTCTCCGGAGTACTGGATACGCTTGTCTGTGGTGCGCAGGGGACCGCAGAGGCGACGGACGGTTCGTAGCAGGTGAACCTGGGTCAAGCGGGAGGCTTGATGCCAGGGGAGCGGGGAGCTCCGTCACGGTGGCTGCGAAGGGGTCTGGGTCGGACCTCGGGTCAAGGTGCGCCAGGAGAAGGCAGTAAGTGCGGAGCGTGGCTCCGGGTGAAGGTACTCCGAGACAAAGTCCTCGGAGGTGAGGCACTTCGAAGGGTACTCCAGATGGAGTGACTTCGGAGTATGGTGGAACAAGTCCTCTGCGGAGGCAAGGCGTTCGAAGTGTGCTCCGGAGGGAGACATTCGAAGGTACCCGACGAAGGTCTCAGAAGACGAGGTGCATCGAAGGCATGGTCCGGGTGAGGCTCGTCGAGGAGTGTGCTCGGGGAGAGACACTGTGACGAAGGGCTCATGGAATGCTTCATGCGGAGGCCTTGGACGAAGGAGGGATTTCGAAGGGTGGTACTCTGAAGGTGGGGGTTCGGAGTGAGGAAGGCTTCGGAGCGAGGCTAGCTCCGGAGAGAGGTTGACTTGTGGTGCTTCGGCCATGCATGGCTTCGGTACACGGACTGACGGAGTTTGAGCTGGGAGTAGCTGCGAAGCCGTGGTGGTCCACTCCGGAGGTGGTGGTGCGAAGGCCCAAGGGATTTGACGGCTTCGGCTCAAAACCGTCACTGTATCGGAGACTAACTTCGGTGAAACGAAGGCCATCAGGCTCAAGGCTTCTCACCGAAGCTACCGCACCCCTCGCGTGCGAAGGGGGGCTCCAGAAAGGTCAAAGACTGCAAAGGCTGACATTGTCTGCTCTGCAAAAAGCTGACGCTGTCCCCTCTGCAAAGCTGACAGAGAAGCCTCCAGAATAAAGTTGACTACCTTTTGTACCCCTCTGTTCTGTAGAGACAAAACTGGTGTAAACCCTAGGGGTAAAGTAGTCAATTCACTTGGGTGAATAGTGGCTATAAATATGGGGGCTGGGTAGGTAAGATTTAACACTTTGAGCATTTACTGTTGAGCTCCTGAACTAGCCCCGCACAAGTTGTATTCATTCAGTGAGTTCTTTTACTGTGTTCCTTGTTCAAGCGGCGAAGCCCTGCTTCTGTGTGCTTTTTGCTTGAGCTTGTTTTACATACCTCGCTGCATACTTCGTCCATTTGTGTGTCACCTTGAGTGACGTGTGACAGTGCATCGAAGCCTGTGTTGGCGAAGTGTGTTGTGTGCGAAGTGTGTTTTTCAGTGCGCGTTCGCTCTGTGTAACAGGAGGCTAGACCTCGCTGCTTACTAGCGAAGCCCTGATCGAAGCCCGTTTTGCTTCTCGTGTCGAAGCCCCTAGCGAAGTCTGTTAGTGTGCATTTAGACCTTCGCAGTACGAAGCCCAGCACCAGTTGCTGTCGCTAAGTATTTGGTCGAAGTCCTCAGAGGGTAGTCCACTCTTGCGAAGGGTGAAGTGCGAAGCCTGCTCGAAGCACCCTGTGTGCGAAGCCTGCACTGACTTAGCAGAGTTGATTTTTCGGGGTTGTAGGTGGAGCGAAGTCTTCTTGGCTTCGAACTTTTGCTCCTTGCGAAGCCTGTGTTCGGAGCCATCAAATACCTCCGAACCAGACCTTCGAAGGTTGGTGTTCGAAGCCTATTCCGCAGTAGACAGAATTAAAACCGAAGGCTGTGTTTTGCCTGAAATTTTAAAAGCTCCCATTCACCCCCCCTCTGGTCACCGTTTCCGGTCCAACACTTTTCTACATGCTACCTACTTTAGCCCTCGAGCTTTCTACCGTCTTGCTCCTAGCGCTCTTGCGACTATCGTGCTCGCTGTTTTCATCCTTCTCGCCAGCCCCGTACTCTGGTAACCCTAGCGATGGCCACCATTGATGCAATCCCCGAGGTATGTCTTCAACATTCTTTCTTCTTTTCCAACTATTCTTCGATGTTCTTGGTTCGTCCATTTCTTACTGTTTTTTTTACTTTTTTCTCTATAGAACCTAGAGAACCAAGTTTTGATTCCCATAGCCACCCTTCCGTCTTGCTTGTTCTTGGGTCCTTTGGGTAATCCTGACCCAACATATTTCATCAATGTCGAGACCAACCGAATTCCTTTCAAATATTCTCCTATGCTTTCTTCTAACTGGGATTCCTGCTTCGAGTCTTCCCCTTCATCTCTCCCTAGTTGGTGTGACTAGTACCTTAGGGTATCAGCCGTCTACCATGCCTTCTGGGACGAAGTTGACATTGGGCACTACATCGGCCTCTCCCTAGCTGAACAATACCAGAACAAGTCGATGTTGGCCGCTGCCTGTTATTTCTGCTCCGATGCTTTGAATGCTTTTGCTTTTGATCATGGGATGATGAGCCTCACCTTGCTCGATGTATTCTTCTTGACTTGTCTTGATATCGACTCATTGACCAACCCTCTTTCCTTCTGTTCTAAACCAATGAGAAACTAAGTTGAGATGTGCCTTGGTTTCAATCTGTGATGAGTGATTGACAAGTATCTTTCGGGCCGAAGGGGTACTCTCCGAATGGGTTCAGAGGTGTTCTACCAAAGGGGTTCAATAGTTGTTGGTTGCACAAGTATGCAGCGGAGTATGTCTACCGAAAGAGTTTGGCAGAATACATTTCAGAGGCAGTACCGTAGGGTTCGGTACTTTGGTGGTGCACCGGAGTGTGCACCGGAGGGTGTTTTACTCGGAGAGGCCTCTGGGGTATCGGAAACACTTGGTTGGTTGTCGTTGGTGTGCAGGTGACTTCGGAGGCGATATGACGATCATCACAACAGGTGCCTTAACTCAAGCGGGGATCTAGATGCCGGGAAAGTAGGGAGCTTGGTGCCGAAGGGTCACGGAAGTTGTGTGATGTCGAGGTCGGTCCTTGGGTCGAAGGTGCGCTAGTCAAAGGCAGGAAGTGCGGAGGGGAACTCTATATGAAGATACATTGAGGCAAAGTCCTCGGAGGCAAGTCACTTCGAAAGGGTGCTCCGGAAGTAGACACTTCGAAGGATGGTGGTCAAGTCCTTAGGACTAAGGCAAGGCTATCAAGTATGCTACAGATGAAGGCTCTTGGAAGGCCACTTGACGAAGGTCTCAGAAGTCAAGGTGCATTGAAGGCATTGACCAAAGAAGGCACTTTGGGAATGTACTCTAGGTAGAGACATTACGAAGGTGTGCTTATGGAGATTCTTCATGCAGAGGCCTTGGACAAAGGAGGGACTTCAAAAGGTGGTGATCAAAACCCTCTAAAGGAGGTACTTCGAAGGTGGGGCTTCGAAGTCAGGATATCTTGACGTGCTTCGAAGCTTGGAGTAGCTGCAAAGCTGTGGTGGTCCACTCCGAAGGTGATGGTGCGAAGACTCAAGGGCTTTGACTGCTTCGGGTTAAAACCGTCATTGTATCGAAGACTGATTTTAGTGTAGCGAGGATCTATGGGTTCGAAGCTTGCAACCAAAGTCACTCCAGCACTTCATAGTGCGAAGGAGGCTCTGAAGATTCTAGTCTGCAAAGCTGACACAAAAAGGAGCTTCCAATAAAGTAGGACTACATGTTGTACCCTGGTGACTACCTAAGGTAGAGAACTTGTAAACCCTAGGGGTACTATAGTCACTTCGCATATCTGAGTTGTCCTATAAAAGAAGAGGCAGGCTGAGGTCTAGGGTAATACTTTGAACACTGTTCCTCTGTTTAGAACCTTCTGTACTCATTGTATCCTAGGTCCAGTCATCACAAACTTATACTCATATTTGTGAGCTTTTTGTGTTCCCTATTTATGCAATGGATTTTTTGTTTGCTCTTTGATTCATTTCTGCATGAACTTGCATCTATGTTTTTTCTTGTGTTGATTTTGGGCTGTGCACTTCATTATGTGCAAACTAGAGTATTTACTTTGCATTTTTGCTATCGAAGGTGCATCTTTCAACATTTGTGTGAATATAGTTTCTAAGTGATTTTGGAGTAGCTTCGTGCTGTGTGGACTGAGGTATATCCTCAAGATTTCACTAGCAAATTGTAGCTTTGCGTGCAAAGCCTCTTTTCCCTTAGTGTCTGTTGAAGCCCTTGTGATGGCATAGTTTTGCTTAGTCTTGTCCGGAGTACCATTTCAGTGCGAAGGATAGTACTAGTTGCAAGTACGGAGCATAGGAACAAAGTTATGTGAGGGGATTCTGTCTGAAGAGAAGTGTCGTCATGTCGAGTCTGACTCCAGGCACTATTGTGTGTGGACCCTGCTCTTGTGAAGCCTTACTTTGAGCCATTTGGGTGTCCGGGTGCGGGCAAAGTCTTCTAAACTTCAAACTTTTGCCCTATGCGAAGCCTGTGTTTGAAGTGTCAGCAATACCTTCGAACCAAACACTCTGAAAGGTATGTTTCAAAGTCTGTTTTTCAGAAGAAGATTTTAAAAGCTCCCATTCACCCCACCTCTAGTCGCCTTGTACGGTCCAACAATTGGTATTAAAGTAAGTTAAGATCACCAGTTGACCATAACCGGTTTTGTGATCTGTTGGCGACATGGACAGAGTTAGTAAAATTCCTCTGTTTGATGGGACAAACTTTGCTTACTAGAAGGTGCGCATGGAGGCTTACTCATAGAGCCAATGAAGTGCAGTCTAGGAGATTGTGGAGTCCTATTACATCATCCCTGAGACTCACACTACTTAGGGTGAGAAGGATCGGTATACTACTAACTACAAAGCTAGAAATATATTGTTCATTAGTTTGAGTAGGAATGAGTTTGATAGGGTGCAACACTAGAAGACAGCTAGGGAAATTTGGTCCACACTCACTATTTTTCATGAGGGCTCTACACAGATCAAGTCTAGGCGCCAAAGCACATACAATCAATAGTATTAGCTATTTGTGCAAGGCCATGGCGAATCTATAGATGCCATGTTTTCTCGCTTTGATGCAATAGTGAGTAATTTGCGCTCCATGGAGACGCTTGCTTATTCTCATCACGAGAGGGCTATCAAACTTCTCTATGTTCTTGATCGTAGCATATGGGACGTGAAGATATCTAGTATTGAGGAGTCCACAGGGTATGACACTCTAACCTATGATGAGCTCTTTAGCAAGTTAAAGTCCACAGAGATTGCCACGACATCTCTTGCAGGGTACAAAAACTCTTTGCCTCAAATCATGGCACTAGTTTCTAGCTCTAGCTGTGGCACTCCTGTAGAACCAAGCTCATCTGGCACTTGTGTCCTAGCAGGAGGTTTTGCTTTATCCTCTCTGGTCTCTGTCACCAAAGAGCAGGTGGACACCTTAGATGATGAAGAACTAGCTCTCATTGTCAAGAGGTTCACCCTATTCTACAACGATAGACGAGATCAACAGAGAGGTGGCTCTTGAGGGTGTTTTGAGTGTGGTGACACTTCCCACATCAAGGCTAATTGCTCCACACTCAGAAAGAGAGAGGAGAGTACCTACAAACACCACAAAAAGGAGAGTACCTACAAACACCACAAGATGGCCAAGAGGGCAGACAAAGCCACTTCCAGAGCTTTCACGGCGGCCCTCAGCGACATCAACACTTCGTCGAGTGAGGAGCCCAGCTCTGATGAGGAGGAGCCTCTGAAGAAGGAGGAGAAGAAGAAGATGGAGAATTTCACCAATCTTTGCTTCATGGCCGACAACATCTACAACGGCGATGAGCATGACTCATTTGAGGTATATCTACCCCATGACTAGCTTTTAGTTAAAAATGATGAATTGAATGATGCTTTAATTGGTCAGGAGAGATTACTAAAATAAGCTGCTAAAGAAAGAAAAGAACTTAGACTTAGGCTTGAATCTGTTTCAACTGAACCTTCCATGCTTAGGTCTAATTCTGAGGATGCTGAATGTGAATAATGATTTGTGGTCATGCGTGAGCTTTCCGAGCTCCACTCTGTGCACGCTCAAGCCATCGATAAGCTTGAGATTGTAGAGAGACAGCTCACTGAGGTGGAGTCTAGGACTACTACTCTAGATGCTTGTCTAAATCGTCCTTTACTTATTGATAGCATTAAGTTGAGAGACAAGCATGTAAAGGAGTTATAGTCTAGATTGGAGAGTGCTAAGTGTTCTAAGAATGTGCAGCCTGTTTATTCCACCTGCATCACCCTTAAGGACGAACTCAACTTTGCTAGGGGCAAGTAGAGAAGTTCATGACTAAGAATGACTACCTTCTTTTAGTGGTGGATAAATGCACTGAAGGGAAGGGTAGGATGGATTTTTCTCTTTGCCAAAACCAAGATGTGTGTTGATAGGGCAAGGTTAGCTTTAGGGTTGGTTTTTGAGAGAATCACTTCAAACACCGAGAGAAAAACTGTGTTCACTCCATCCACTACCCTTGAGAAAGAAAGAGCCTAGTTAGATACACCACAGAAAGCTAAGAAACCTACCCAATTTAACAATGAAACACCACCTCCACCAAAGAAAGACCCTCAACAGAAATCCATGGAGCATGTGAAGATTTCTCTCAAGACCCATGCTCCTACCCAAAAGAGAGTTTTTCATTACTCATATTGTCAATGGGTGGGTCATTTGGTTGGTTTCTATTTTTTCTTCATATCAAGGATGAGCGACGCTCACAGGACATCTTTCAGGACATGCATTACCCATCCCTAGGTATGCATGAGTCCGGTTCTCGCTCTCATCCTATATTTGAGGCTCCCCATGCTCCCATAAGAGGCTTTACCCATCATGGTGTACACCATATGATGGGGACTAGAAGGGCCCGATCTTTCAGTGAGAGGATAAGATAAGGTAACTTCGATTGGAAGGAGACGACGTTGACGACCCGACTACAACCGTACGAGACGTTCGTGTTGCGCCTTAGCGATTGATACACCAACTCCAAGTGTTGTTGATCTTATCGGTGATCAACCTTGTTCCTGCAAGCAATCGAAGAACGAGCAAGAACAAGATAAAGGAGCAACTAGAATTGCTGGATATGAAAGACGCACATGGATAGTTGGGGTTCTGAAACGTGAAACCGGCGATCTAACCGATCACGGGTTTACACGGACAAGTAGCATTGGCTAAACTTTTATCTAATCAAAACCCAAATTACAACTGAAGTCTCTAGGGGTATTTATAGCCCTAAGGATGTCCCCAAAGTTTGGAAACTTATTACATATGGAAACTACTAATTATTTCCAAAACAGAATTACTAGAAATAAGAAACTTAGATCCTTAAGCCTTGGCCGAGATTGTTTCGTGGAATAAATATATTATCTTCCATGTAGACATCCTCAGCTTTCCAAAATGTCCAAGATCATATAAATCGGAGCTTCCATGTGAAAGATATGCATGTTTTAATCTCGTGCTCTCCTTGAAGTCCGAGTCTGAGTAACACGCATTGTTTTGAATATTGCAATCTCCTCGTATCGAATATGGAAGTGTAGCTGTATCCATTGGAAAGAGGACATCTCAAGCTTTCCAAAAAGTCCAAGATCATCCAAATCGGAGTATCCATGTAAAAGTTGTGCACGCTTGAATTTGTTGCTGTCCATGCAGTCCGAATCCGAGTCGAAAACGTGTAGAGGTTAATCTCCACTTTCTCTTGGCAGATAAATAACGTCCCAAAATTATATATTATGTTTTCATGGGCTTGACTTGGTCCCCAATCAACTTCCATGATGTTCCATGCCCTTTGTGTGCCCTCAACGTGTTGCTTGATCCATGTGAGAATTTCTGTAATTGAAATTAAAAGTATCTCATGGTGTAGCATCCATGGTTCAAATAAATAAAATATAAATCTAACATAGAAAGCATGCACCTTAGTTTGTTTGCTCACAATCATGGTCATATCCGAGCTAGTGATGTCCTCAACATTCTCTCCTTCTTGGCTACAAACCATCCTCGGTTTGTTCTTGTATTCGCACTCATTGTAGCTCCTAGCAAAATAGATATCATTGTGCAATATCACTTGTCCTTTTGTTACACTGTGAGTAGAAGGAAACCAACTCACGTTGACATTCGGTTTTGCATGTATCGGTGAAGAACCATCCTTGATGAAAGGAGACGAAAATGTGAGGTTGTTGAACATCTTAACATGCTCTCCTTCTTGAAAACAAACATGTGTATTTAAATCAAAACAAGAGACTCTCGAGGCAGTGAGATTAATTAACATGACTTGCTCGAGGTAATTATTTTCATGATTTACATGAAATTTCAAATCTGAACATATGTAAACTCTATGCAAAAAGTATATGTCTTGCTTATGGCATGTGCCAAATATATGAAAAATAACATTGGCAGGACATGGCAAATTAAACCTTGCAAATAATTTTTCTTTTAAACAAGTGAGCTCACAAAGATCCATAATTTCAATATATCCCCATGTATTTAAAGATGATAACAATTTAATTTCTTCATTCTCATTAGTAATGTGGAAAACATGTTTGAAATCAACACTTGAGGAATTAACAATAGAAACAACACGTTCTTCCACTAGTTGTAGCATGTATATAAGTGAAGCATTAACACACAACTCTTCTTTGTCATGAGGAGTTTCAATCAAATCATCTGTTAACAAACAAATTTCAGCAAAAGATTCCACTAATTGTTGCTCTATAATAGCATGAACATTGGATGATTGTGTTTGATGAGGAGCACACTCACGTTGATTAATTTCAGCACATATATTACCTTGCAAAACCTTCTCTGATGATGTAAGTGCATACTTGATCTCTTTTTCCTGTTCAAAGTCAGTAAAACTAGAGGGCAAACTGATTGGCGTCTTCTCTAAATCAATAGCAATCTGAATTTCAGCTCGACATGCAAGTTCAAACAATTGAAAGAGAGAATTATATGTTTCATGAAGAAGCATTTCCCGAATTTCCTTGTTAAGCCCACGTAAAAACCTTTGTTCCATAGCTTCTTCACATTCATCTATAGCACAACGTAATAAACAAGCATGCATATCATGATAGTATGAGGCAACACTTCTGCTATCTTGTTTTAAACATTGTAGTTTCTTTAACAGAATATCGGCATAATATGGAGGAACAAAAGCATCTCTCAAATATTTCTTAAATCTTTCCAAGATTGAGGTATTTTATCATGTCTACATAGATGTTTCCAATGATATGCAACATTTTAACTAACACCTTAGAGGCAACCATAACCTTTTCTCTTTCAGACAAGTTATACTTTTTAAATTCATTATCTACAGCTAGCTCCCATTGAATATATGCTTGAGGATCATAATTTCCTTCAAAATAAGGTATTGTACATTTGAACCTAGCTAGAATTTCATCACATACCTCATATTTATCATGTTGATCTCTCATGTGTCGATGAAGATGTCGATATTGAGCTTCACTATATCCTATCTCCTTGTGTATCCCTGCCATGATTAGTAGTAGACAAGAAACATACAAATAATATGTACGCTCCTATTAACTACAAGATTGTGAAGGCACAACGTCACACTCGCTCAATCCTGTATCAAGCTCTTACAAGTTCTTACCAATGCAAGCATGAAGGTGTTGTACCGACTTAACCACAAAACCACGGATATTAGATGTATCGATGCTTTGGAAAACACTTGGTTGTACAAGTTGTAGTCAAATTTGTGGAGCTCTAGGTAGGCTGAAATATGTAGCAAGGAAAACTAGAACCACATTAGCATTAGCAAATTGAGTACTTGTTCAATGTCGGTATTGTGCTGATCCTAGGCTTGAACGTACTAGAGACGCGAGCCTAGACACAAACGATACCACCAAACCGACAAAGGTAGAACTAGCTTTCCTCCTCTTTTGTCACAAGTTTTCTTTCTTCATTTTTTTCTCTTTTCTCTTTTTTTGGTGCAGCTTTTTTTTCTTCTTTTTTTTGAGCACCCTTCTTCATTTTTTTCCTTTTTTTCCCTCCTTTTTTTAAAGAACAGCAAAGGACAATGTGACTCTTAGTACAGGACTCCCGAACATTGTACGTTCCAAAACAGAAAGCAAACGATCAAATATGAAGATGACTCTAAAAGGAAAAATAAAGATCCTCTTGTAAGCTTTCCAAAAAGTATAAAAACTCTCCAATCCGAGTTTGCATGAGCGATATATGATAGTTTCAGTAACACCTGCAACCTGCCTGAATTCTACCCGAATTCCAGAATAACAAACCGACTAAACAGACCAAAAAACGGTGGTAAAAATGTGACAAGAACTTGAAACTCTAAACGAACTAAACGCTAAGACCAGCAACTTCACACGACGATGCAAACCAAAAACTCAAAATGCCGATACTAAGCAGAACTAGTAATAGGCTCAAAGAGGCTTGGATCTTGGGTAATTTTTTTGTGTGGCTTTTTCTGGACTGTAGGAAAAAAATGAAATAAAAACTCACCGAGCAACGAAAGCTCTGATACCACTTGATGGAGGAATTGGAAGAGTGGCCCAACGTCGATCTCCACCCCAAATCGTAGTTATCAGGAGACGGTGTACCTGTCGCTCAAGGCACCACACCGTCTTGGTTGTGGTAGTCGGGCAGCCAACGTCGGCTTCCACCAAATTCACCACATCCTCCATCTCTCATCGAAAGATCGGGCTCCCCCGTACCCGTCGGATTTGGGGTGGAGATCGACGTTGTGCTACCCGTGATGGAGACGATGATGGGTGGCCCAATCATTCGGTGAGTTGATAGAGAGATAAGATAAGGTAACTTCGATTGGAAGGAGACGACGTTGATGACCCGACTACAACCGTACGAGACGTTCGTGTTGCGCCTTAGCGATCGATACACCAACTCCAAGTGTTGTTGATCTTATCGGTGATCAACCTTGTTCCTGCAAGCAATCGAAGAACGAGCAAGAACAAGATAAAAGAGCAACTAGAATTGCTGGATATGAAAGACGCACAGGGATAGTTGGGGTTCTGAAACGTGAAACCGGCGATCTAACCGATCACGGGTTTACACGGACAAGTAACATTGGCTAAACTTTTATCTAATCAAAACCCGAGTTACAACTGAAGTCTCTAGGGGTATTTATAGCCCTAAGGATGTCCCCAAAGTTTGGAAACTTATTACATATGGAAACTACTAATTATTTCCAAAACAGAATTACTAGAAATAAGAAACTTAGATCCTTAAGCCTTGGCCGAGATTGTTTCGTGGAATAAATATATTATCTTCCATGTAGACATCCTCAGCTTTCCAAAATGTCCAAGATCATATAAACCGGAGCTTCCATGTGAAAGATATGCATGTTTTAATCTCGTGCTATCCTTGAAGTCCGAGTCTGAGTAACACGCATTGTTTTGAATATTGCAATCTCCTCGTATCGAATATGGAAGTGTAGCTGTATCCATTGGAAAGAGGACATCTCAAGCTTTCCAAAAAGTCCAAGATCATCCAAATCGGAGTATCCATGTAAAAGTTGTGCACGTTTGAATTTGTTGCTGTCCATGCAGTCCGAATCCGAGTAGAAAACGTGTAGAGGTTAATCTCCACTTTCTCTTGGCAGATAAATAACGTCCCAAAATTATATATTATGTTTTCATGGGCTTGACTTGGTCCCCAATCAACTTCCATGATGTTCCATGCCCTTTGTGCGCCCTCAACGTGTCGCTTGATCCATGTGAGAATTTCTGTAATTGAAATTAAAAGTATCTCATGGTGTAGCATCCATGGTTCAAATAAATAAAATACAAATCTAACATAGAAAGCATGCATCTTAGTTTGTTTACTCACAATCATGGTCATATCTGAGCTAGTGATGTCCTCATCACCATATTTCATATGGTGCTAGACCACATATGAGTGGCTTTGGTCCTCGATAGTTTGGGAGACCTCATCGTTTTTCTAGTTCTCATGTTGTAGGTAGAGATCACACTTTTCATCATATTTCATATCATAGGCGTAGACATCCTACTACTTTGCCTGCTACTCGAGTCACTTAGTACTGGATACCTCATCAATTTTTCTCTCACCCCAGCACTGAGCGATCGAGAATTTCTCATTTTGTGTAGGTAGCGGACAAAGGCATAAAGAACAAGTGGATCATGCACTCCAGTTGTTCGCGCCATATGACCGGGATCACCTCAACCAATTAAAAGGAGTACATCACCTTCGGGAACAACCGAAAAAGAAAAGTGAAAGGTAAAGGTGTGGTAAGAATTAACGACAACTTCACTCTCAAAGATGTTGCTTTGGTTGAACATTTGGGTACAATTTGCTTAGTTCTTCCTATTGCTTAGTTGCACAACTATCTTATGAGCTTTGGACGTGGCATATGAGACTAGGGTATTTGATCTTTGATTTGCTTGCTCGGTTGAGCACCCTAGGTCTGATCCAAGGATTGCCCAAGCTCAAATTTGAGAAGAATTTAGTTTGTTCTCCATGTCGATATGGAAAGATGGTTGCAGCCTCGCATTCACTAGTCAATATGGTGATGACCGAATAACCTAGAGAACTTCTCCATATGGACACTGTAGGTCCTTTCCGAGTTAGTTCTTTAGGCGGCAAATGGTATGTCCTTGTCGTGGTCGATGACTTCTCCCGTTATTCTTGGGTCTTCTTTTTAGCTAGCATGGATTAAGTGTTTTCACACTTTTGGAGCTTAGCTTTGAAGCTTTTCACTGAACTCTCGGGTGCATTAAAATTCATTCGAAGCAATAATGGCACCGAATTCAAAAATAGACTCTTTGTTGACTTTTGCATGAAGCATGTCATAGAACACCAATTCTCTGATCCTTGTGTTCCTCAACAAAACGAAGTTTTTGAGAGAAAGAACCATACTTTGGTTGAGATGGCTAGGACAATGCTCGATGAGCACAAGACTCCTAGGAAGTTTTGTGCTGAGGCCATAAACACAAAATCTTACATCTCAAACCGAATTTTCTTGCGCTCAATTTTGAACTTAACATCTTATAACTGCGTTTTGGGAGAAAGCCAAAGGTTACACATCTTCGTGTATTTGGTTGTCGGTGGTATGGGATCAGATTAGGCGACTAGAGGGGGGGTGAATAGATGTCTTGACGAATTTTCGTGAATAAGATGGCCTGTTAAGAACACCCAACGCTCCTCTAAAAATTACAGAAGCAAAATTGAGACCCACAGTACAAATTCAGAATAGAAATCACCACAAATTAAAATTTCTTTCTAAATCAGAGTATGAAGTGCCGATCTGTTCCGTCGGTAACTGAATATCCAATTTAGAATCTCTAGATCGGCTAATGGAATACTGACATGATTCTGTCGACTGATGGCTCTCCAATAGAGTTCAGAGATTTAGAAATCTGATAAAAATGATTAGGGATTGTCTCTATTTATCTCACTTTGAAACACCAACAGAATTTAGTGACTAAAATATTTGTTTGTGGATAATCTTTCAGCCAGAAATCAGGGATGAAATCTTGAGAAAGAACTCACTAGAAACCCAGTAACCAAACTGAACAATGCTGTATTGCATTCAGAATATCAACTAAACAGTCTTCGGCTAATTAAAAGTCAAGCTATCAGAGAACACATTTAATTTGGCTGAATATGTATCAAGATATCTTGCCTGGATGAGTTTCTATGGCATATGAATGAACTAGAAAATCATGTAATGATGCACAACACCTTTGTAGTACATAATCTAGAAGAAAACTTGGTAGAATCAAAACTAAATCAGAAGTAAGCAATTCTGTTCGACAAAATCAGAACTTCTTGCCAAAGAAAACATCATGTACCGAGGTCGCACTGTGGTTTTTGTCTTCATGATGAGTGATTGATAAGGTTGCTCGATCTAGAGTGTTGAGGGAATGGTGGTTTGCTTTTATCGATGGGATCGATGTAGAGTGTGTGCTGAGGAGATCGGTGTGCGTCGCGTTTCGTGTTTTGGCTTGTCTCATGTGTGCAGGGTGGAGATACTAACCAACTATCAATGACGGGTGATCAAGGGTCAAGCTGGGAGCTCGATGCTAGAGGATCAAGAAGGCCGGGTGAAGTTGGAGATGATCTCAGGAGTGCCCTAGGAGATAGAGCAAGACATGGACGAACGGATGGTCGAGACAGCGTGGTGACCAAGTTAGCGAAAGGGAGGCCAGTGCAAGTGATCAGGCGACTTGAGGGGATCGAGAGTGGAAGAGACTTGCTGGCGGTCGAGTTCGCGGATTGGCGTCACATGTCGGCGATCGGGAAGGCTTTGTCGGTTTTGGCTGAAAACCGTTGTATTAGAAAGTGTTTTTAAATCCCAATAAATAGGAGTTTATTTTTAATTTTAGTCGTCTAGATTAAGTGTAATCTTTTAGTATTTTTTGGAATTCTTAATTCTGAAAAAATATTAAAATAATAGGGTCAATGATGTAATAAATTAGGAGTATATCTTTGTGTATTTTTCAGAATTTATAATTCTGAAAATACATAATGGCAATTAGGTAAATACTTGGTCTTTTTACGTTAATGGCATTTTGCGGAATACCTTAATGGGCTTGCTTATATAAAGGACCCCATGCCTAGGGGATTAGGTAGAGAAGTGGCTGCACATTTTGGGGGCTGTGAACTTTCATCCAAAATTTTATTTTTCCAATCTGTTACAGAGTTTTAATTTTCTCTTCACTGTTCATCGTGATGTCCTGTAGGTTTTTTCGCTGGTACACGTATGTGTGTGCAGTAGTGCTTGGTCCAGCGTAGTACTGTTCATATTTCGGTATCCCCTTTTGATTGCTTTTTAGACAGATGTTGGTACAGTTTTCATCACTGATTTCTTCATAGCTCTTGGTAATCATGATTCAAGGTTTCCATTTTTGACATCTATGAATGTTTTTGATCACTACTGCATAAAGTTTTTTGTCTAACAAAGTGCCTAAAAATTGTTCTGGAAAGTGTCTGATTTCTTCTTCTGATTTGGTTTTGCTCTTCTTGCTAGGAATTTTCAGTTCAGTATTTTCAGTATTGCTTTGAATCCTCTCTGATCTTCACTGAGATTTGTTTTCCTCTACTGATTGTCTTCTGCAAATCCTGTACTTTGCGATTTTACTATGGCTGTCCCGAATGAGCTACAGGTAGAAGGTCTGTTTAGGCAGATTGTAGTACTACTGATGAAACAAGAAATCTGGTTCTTCTTTCTTGGCTGTATGTTTTTGCTTGCTCTTTTTTCCCTATAGCTGGTTTTTCATTTCAGTTATTTTGTGATTAGCCATCGTCTAGAACTCTATAGCCTTTGTCCCAGACGTGCTACAGAATTGGTACAGTGCCATCACCTGATGCCGTGAACCTTCCTGAAGATTTGTCCCAGAATTGATTACAGAAAGAAGCTGCCGATCTAAAACTTATACTAGGAAGATTTTAGGTTCTTCTATACAGATTATTTTTGTTGGAGTTACTGAATTTGAGTTCATCCAGTTTTCTTGCTGAATTGTGTTCTGCCAAGAGATTTTTCTGCTGGTTTGCTGGTTTGTGCCGCTGAGAATATACATTGCTGTGTATTGCCGAAAGTTTTAGGAGTGCAGTGTTCCTCATTTGTGTGTGCTGGTTCTCTACTGTTCTTCATCATTTTGCCATGAAAACAATTCTTGATTCAATGCAGCACTAATTATTCTATCTAATACTAATTCTGAGTGAACTATTAGTTTGATTGATCTTTGTGAATTGATTTAGTTTGCTCAATCAGTTTGTGATCAGAGAACAATTTTTGTCAAATGTTCTGCTGTTCATTGTATTTTTCCTGGTTCTGAATTGTTTGGCATATGCACACTTCTTAAATTTTCGATAATGATTGTTTAGTGCATGAGGATACTACAACAACTTTCACCTCTTCTGCATTTATATATCTTGGTCTAAAACTTCAGATTATTTGTTCTTCAAGTTTATCTTGTTTCTATTTGTATCCTGAAAAGCTGTAGTACTCAATTGTTCATGTGCTTCAGACTTTCTGCTGAATCCTTTGAATGAATGACTGATGTGCTGCTGTTAAAAGGTTTTTCAAGTCAACAATGTGTCACTGAAATCTGAATTTTCAAGATGAAACTGAATTTTCAAGATGAATTTGTTCAGAATATCAGTTTATTGAGTATGAACTTTATCTGTGTACTGTTCATCATCCAAATCATCAATTCAGAAGGATTAATTCTGATCTGAACAAATCCAAACTGTTATAGTTGAAGTTTTGTCTGTTTTTGCAATTTCTGAACCCTGTCGGCGTTTCAATCACCAATAGCTCCCTGTCGGAGTTTGAAACTCTGATCTAGAGGAAAATTCAAATTGAGGAGATTTTTGTTCTAGTTTTGTACTGGGTTTATTGATTAAAAACAGTGATGCTATAGATTTCTGATCAGAAATCAGTGATGCTGTAGTTTAAAAAACAAATCGGCTAGAAGAAGTCAGCAGATATTGATTGCATGAAATGATTCAAGAAGAAAATCTGTATCAACCGGATACCAGAACCAAAGAATCTTCAAGAAAAGAGAAGCTAGAAAGAAATCAAATGGAAACTGGCCTGGTGATACTGATTTCGGTGCTGCCTTCGCTCCAAGAAGAAGTATTAGCACATGGCGCTGAAGACCCTGTAAGTGCTCACTGGCTGCTTTTGACAATCCAGCAAAGCAAACAATGTTTCAAGAAAATACTTGATGCAACAAGAAAAAGGAGAAAGGAACTGAAATTTCTAGATTAATCTTTCTAAAATATTCAACCTCCAAAAGTCCCCTAACCCTTGGACATAGGGTCCTTTATATATAGGCAAGCCCATTAAAGTATTCGTAGTATATTCAGGACCTCTCGCCGAAGTGTCAAAGCAGGGTCGACTTCAAGGGTTGATGTCGAGGGTAATAGGGGATCATCCTTGAAATCTTAGGTATCTTCGTCTTCAAAGATAGTCTGTTCCATATCGTGTTCACTTGCCTGTTCAAAAGAAGAGCTAACACAGGGGTTGATTCATCAAAAGTCACATCACATGACTCGATGACAATGTTAGTTTCCAAATTGAAAACACGATAAGAATGACCATGGGTAGTGTATCCCAAAAAGATTCTGTCAGAAGAACACGACTCAAATTTGTCCAAATTTCCATGTTTTAGGATAAAACATCGACAACCAAATACTCGAAGATGAGTAACTTTGGGCTGTCTCCGAAAACGTAGCTCATACAACGTCAAGTTCAAGATTGAGCGTAGGAAAATTCGTTTTGAGATGTAACAAGTGGTATTCATGGCCTCAACCCAAAGCTTTCTAGGAGTTCTGTGCTCATCGAGCATAGTCCTAGACATCTCAACCAAAGTGCGGTTCTTTCTCTCAACAACACCATTCTGTTGAGGAACCCGCGAAGCAAAGAATTGATGTTCTATGCCATGCTCCAAGCAAAAATCAATAAAGAGACTATTTTTGAACTCAGTGCCATTATCACTTCGAATGAATTTCAATGCACCTATAAGACTGGTAAAAAGACTCAAAGCAGGGCCAAGCCCTTGTAATAGTTCAGCTCCTCCAGGGTCATGAGAACCCGGGATTCACTAGACTCCACCGAGGCATACTATGCCAAATCCACCACAAACTAGACGTAGGGCTATTATCCCTTAGGGGAGGTCCGAACCAGGATAAATATTTTCTCCTTTTGAGAGAACCCTTCGAGGTTCATTTTATACACCATATACACATACAAAACCTGTGCTGTAGCTAACACAAATGCTACAACACTAATCAAACTCACGGATAAAATTAGCCAGAATCAGACTCAAACTCTATCTCTGGAAATCAGCTCAAAGTGGGCCTTTGAGGAGCCATGCTGAATAGCGTGGGCCTCATGGCTCCAGATGTGATGAGTCATTGTCAACGATAGTCAAAGAGGACAGATGAAGAGTGATGATCTGCTGGTTCATGGGCCGCGTGTGACTCAGGTACACGGGCAGCAACCGACTGTCAGGCAGAGGAGGCTGCGAAGTCAGGCTGGCCCAATCCGGGTACATGGGCCAGGAGCAGCAAAAGACCCACTGGGCTGTTGACTAGGATTGACTCAGGTACACGGGCGGTGAGTGATTGCCGGGCTGAGAGAGCTGCGGAATCGGGCCGGCCCAATCCGGGTACCTGGTGAATAGTCGGTGGAGGCTTTGTCAGTTTCGGCGCAAAACTGACAACCGTCGATCTTGTATCGGACTGTCCAGAAGAGAAGCCGTAGTCGCTACGAAAGCTTAGCTTCCGGATAAGTCATATGTATCTCTAGGCCCACAGTCAGTCAGTCGTGTCTGTAAAAATTCCTAAGGGCAGTTTAGTCTTTCCCTTTATTCCTGTGTCTGTAAAAAACCGTAAGGGGATGGTGGAATATTCTAGGTCATTGGGCAGCCTATAAATAGGGCCCCAATCCCTAGGGTTGGACTACCCTTTTGGCTGAAATCAATACTTACTCCTTTGGGTCATTTTGTCTCTTGCACCTTCTCTCTCCTTTCCTGTTCATGCGTGCACCGCTAGAGTTTTTGTGTTGTTCGTTGTGCAAGTTTATCACGTTTTTGCTCTAGTTTTGATGAGTTTATTCCTGCTGATTGTGTGTGCAGCAGTTCATTTATAGCTCTGCAATTTTCCTTGCGCGTGTGATTGATTTATTCTTAGCAGAAGCTTCGGTTGCTTCATTCTGTTCTTCACGCAAGTAGTACTAGTTCTTGCTGTTACAAGTAGTACTACTACACTGTAGCAACAATACACTAGTACTCTAGCCTTGCTTTTACTGCACAGCTTTTTGATCGAGTTGACAGGACTAAAGTCCCTTTTCTGGCTGTTCTCTGGCGAAGCCCCCTCTCTGTTCGAAGCCCCTCAGCTCCGTGAGGTAGGCTTCGATCTGACATCCTCGAGGGCTTCGTTTGCACCTCGAACTTTATTTCGTGTTCTGAGTTGCTAGCTTCGAAGTACTGTTTAAACTGTCAGCGTATCATACTTCGAACGTCTGTGCGAAGGTACTCCGACTTGAGCTCTTCGAAGTCCATACTTCGACAGGATTCGAAGTTGGTTTCGAAGCTTGTCTTTCTGTTAAACCTCGCTCGACGTGAGTTCCTTCTTGGTGTCATTTTCGAAGGTCTTGATGTGTTTTGTTCGAAGGTAGAGTGTAGGCTTCGATTTTAGATTCTTTGTTGCGTGTCAGGCCTCGCTATCCTTTCGAAGGTTGTTTGCTCTGTGTGTTCGAAGCCTTGCCTTCGAAGTACACTCTTCGAAGCAGGCTCCGACTTTGTCATACTTCGCTCTCTTTCACACTCGACTTAGGATAGACAACACACCTTCGACAGACTTCAACTACTACCTCCGAACCAGACTTCGACCAGCAAAGCAGGCCTCGATCTCCGAAGCAGGCTTCGACACTGCGAAGCAGGCTTCGACCAGCGAAGCAGGCTTCGCCAAGTTTCGAACAGGAGACAGATTTCGAACGGTAACTTCTCATTTCACTCTTTGTGCATTTATACTGAGATGTTTATCTTGCCTTGTCTTTTGTATACTGTTTATCTGTTTATTAGCACTGTATTGGTATTTCTCTGTTTTACACATCAGTTGCTTCTAGATTGATACCTTTAGACTTAGGCAATCTGTTCGTTCTTTGCTTCTTAGTCTTTAAGGTGCGTTGGGTATTGGGAGCAGGCCATTGATTCGAAAGAATTTTTAAGGCACCCATTCACCCCCTCTGGTCGCTACTTTCGGTCCTACAAGTGGTATCAGAGCCTGGTTAGGGTTTTTCCATACCTTAACCGGTTCTAAACCCCAGTAGTGATCATGACTTCTCCTGGCAAGGTCCCGTCCTTGGAAGCCTATGGCTATAACTATTGGAAGACTCGCATGCGAGCCTATCTCATGAGCCAGGGCTCGGACATCTGGGACATTTGCGTTCACGACACGTTTGTCATTTTGCCAGTTGCTGAGCATGGTACTCCTGGTATCCTTGCCCAGCATCTGAGCAATAGTAAAGCCGTGAACACTCTCTTTTCTGGTTTAGGTCCCACTGAGTTTGAGCGTGTGAGCCATCTCTCCACTGCGAGAGAGATCTGGGCTACCCTCAAGGCACACCATGAGGGAACAGACCAGGTCAAGGCTCGGCTCTATCAGACCTACCGGCGTGAGTACGAGAACTTCACACAAAAGCTGGGTGAATCTGTTGAAGCTTTGTTTGGTCGTTTTCAGTCGATCATTAACAAGCTTCGGGACAACAAGGCTGAGGGTGCTCAGTTAGTCTCAGATCACGAGCAAGCGCTCAAGGTTCTCCATACCTTGGACCCAAAGATCTGGGAGATCAAGGTATACTCTATCGTTGAGAGCACTTCTTACGGTACCTTGACCATTTCTGAGTTGTTTAGCAAGCTGAAGGCCACTGAGGTAGATATCCAGTTGAGATCAAATCTCACTGGTTCTAGATCAAAGTCCCTGGCCCTTGCTACACCTTCTGTTGATCCTTCTTCTGTGAGCTGTGCTGGGTTCTCTTTGATGTCTATCACTGAGGACCAGCTTGAGTCTTTGGGAGATGATGATTTATGTCCGTTTAACAACCGGGTGTGTCGTGTTTATGACAAAAGGATGTTCAAAAGACACGGCACAAAATCCAGATGCTTTGAGTGTGGTGATCCAGGACACTTCATCACCGACTACCCCAAGCGCAATGGACACAAGAAGGGCACCGGTGGTGGCTTCCACGGCTCCGGCAAGCACGGCGACTCTTCCTTCAACAAGGGCAAGCCGAAGACAATATTCTTCAAGAAGGCCCTGAAGGACTACCGGCGAGAGAACAAGAAGCGCGACAAGGCCTTCTTCGCCGAGATGGAGAAGAGCTACTCCAAGCAGTCCACGTCTTCTTCCTCTTCATCAAGCTCAAGCGATGAGGAGATCGTCATCAAGAAGGGGAAGGACAAGGATGATCCGGCGGGCCTCTGCTTCATGGATTTCGTGGACAGACCGAAGAGCCACTCACACCAGCGCCGAAGATCCCGCAAGAGCTTCTGCTCAATGGCTCTTGGGGATAAGGAAGAAAAGAGCTCCTCCGACGACTCCGACGACGACAATGAAAAGGTATCATCCAATGAACGTGAAATTGTTGATTTTCTTGAAAGCAATCGTCAGGAGTTGAAATATAGGGAAAAACTGCTTAGGGGGGCCAAGAAGAGGATAGATGAGTTAGAGAGTGAGCTTGCCATAGCCAATGGCAGAATTGAGAGTCTATCTTCTTCCCCTTTCTTGGGTTATAGCAGTGAGTGCTCGAAGTGTGAGGTGCTTCTGTGTGACTTGTCGACTTTGAAGTCCAAGTACACAGAAAGGGTTGATGAGAGGGACGTTTTGGCCACTGAGCTTAAAAGCGCTCAGCTGGAGCTGAAAGATGCTCAAGCCACTGTCGTTGCACCCTGTGTTGATTGCCCATCTCATCTAGCTGCCTTAGCTGAGCTGAAATCCAAGGGCGATGAGCATTTTGGTGATTTGGAGAGGCTGAGAGTTGAGCTTGCGCAGACTAGGCTAGAGCTTGAGACACTATCAGTTCCACCCACTGTCTGTGAGATCTGTTTGTCTCTTAGAATGGAATTGATCAAGCTGAAAGCTGAAAAGTCTGTCCAAGTAGAGAGTGAGTGTGAGACCTATTTGTCTCAGGTGGAAGTTCTAGCTTCCTTGAGAGAGGAGCTAGCTGATTCTCAGAATGAGAACTTTTACCTCCGTTCTATCCTGAGTTGGATCAGTGCCAGAGAGCCACAGCTTGGCATGATGATCCAGTAGTTCAAGAGGCAAGATGGGTTTGGGGTAGGTTACACCTACACCAAGGCTGACTTTGAGAGTGCCATTAGCCGGGCAGTGGAGTGGAGTAAAATGACTCCTGAGTAGAGATACCCCAAGACTCACTCCACTGAGTCTTCCCAGGCTTGTCAGCCCAAGGATGGAGTAATTCATGAACCACCCAAAGCTCCACCCAAGAAACCTATCTGGGTTCCAAAGCCCAAACACCTGCACACTCCTCTAGACTCTCTTCCTGGATCCTCTCAGCCCAAGAAGACAACACCAATCACCACTAAGCCCAAGAACCCTAAGCCTCAACCACATCCCAAGAAGCCCACCTATCATTGTGAGTACTATCAGAGAGACGGGCATCTTGCGGAGTTTTGCTTCAGGAGGAAGCGGGTTGAGAGAGCAGAGAGAGATCATGGTGGTTAGGAGCAGTTCTACCAGTAGGGTGGTAGACTGCGTGTTCTTCGACGCGGGGAGAGGCTGGAGGCCAGGCCGCGTCGTGTAGGTGGTGGTAGAGGAGACGACTTTCTTTCTCGTGCTCTAGTTGGTGGTGTCCGTTCCGGCAGAGCTCCAGGCCACTTTGGCTACGGTCCTGGACCTAGTAGCCGAGGTTTTAGGCAGAACCAAGGACCGCGCTTTGAGCCGCGTTTTGGTCCAAACTTTTCTAATGATTTCTGCTTTCCGTCTTTTGAGCAGATGGCTCGACACTGGTTTAGCTCTTTTGCTAAACCCGGTGCCGGACCATTTGCTCCCACTTACAACCACTGATTGTGCAGGATCGGGGACTGGAGGACGTTTGGATCATGGACTCAGGATGCTCTCGCCACATGACGGGACATCGCAGATGGTTCTCCAGTCTCACTCCCCCGAGCTCCAAAGAGTACATCACATTCGGGAACAGTGGTCAAGGGAAAGTAAGTGGCATTGGCTCAATTCGCATTTCAGATCATTTCTCTTTGAAGAATGTTGCCTTGGTTAAGAATTTGAACTTCAATTTGATTTCTGTTTCGCAACTTCTTGAGGATGGTTTGGAAGTGCATTTTAAGACAGGTAACTCTTCTGTGGTTGATTCTAGAGGGTCTTTGATTTGCCAGATTTTACCTTTTGGTAATGTTTTTCGAATTAACTTCTCTAGTTCTTTTGGCCCTTCTCGCTGTTTGATTGCTGGATCCTCCTCTGAGCTCTGGAAGTGGCATAGGAGGTTAGGTCATTTGAGTTTTGATCTGCTAGTCAGGTTGAGCTCTATGGACCTCATCCGAGGATTGCCCAAGCTTAAAATGGAGAAAGATCTAGTTTGTCATCCCTGTCATCATGGGAAAATGGTTGCTGCTTCTCACTCACCTGTGACTCAGGTGATGACTTCGTATCTGGGCGAGCTTTTACACTTGGACACTATTGGTCCAGCTCGGGTGCGCTCAGTCGGTGGGAAGTGGTACGCGCTTGTGATTGTTGACGATTTTTCTCGATTCTCGTGGGTTTTTTTCTTGGAGTCTAAGGATGAAACTTTTTAGTTTGTTCATGACCTGATTTTGAAGCTGAAGAATGAGAACAATGGTCGGATGCGAGCAATTCGCTCCGACAACGGCTCTGAGTTCAAGAAATCTCAGTTCGTCAGCTTCTGTAGTGATCAGGGTCTCGACCATCAGTTTTCCTCTCCTTATACTCCCCCACAGAACGGCGTTGTAGAACGAAAGAACCGCACGCTAGTCGAGATGGCCAGGACGATGCTCGATGAGCACAGGACTCCTAGGCGTTTTGGGCTGAAGCCATGAACACGGCTTGCTATCTGGCCAACCGCATCTTTCTTAGAGCTTACCTTGGTAAGACATCATATGAACTGCGGTTTGGCAGACAGCCCAAGGTGAGCCACTTGCGAGCGTTTGGCTGTAAGTGCTTTGTGCTCAAGAAGGGAGGGCATTTGGACAAGTTTGAGTATCGTTGCTGGGATGGTGTTTTTCTTGGTTACGCTTTACATTCTCGAGGCTTCCGTGTTTGGAACCTCGAATCCCAGCTGCTTGTCGAGACTTGTGAGGTTTCATTTGATGAGTCCTTGCCTTCTTTGACTCCTTCTTTTGAGCCTTCAGATGGTGAGCTCGGAGAGTCCATCTTCGATGAAGATGATGATACTCCAGCCGCTAATGAGGGTGGGCCTTCTGCACCCCCTGTAGAGCCCACACCTTCTGAGACTTCGACTGAAGATGAGGGCGGACCTCTGATCACTTCTTCCACTTTGATCGAGCCCCCTCAGTCGAGTCCAGAGGTGCCAGCTGCTGACTCCGGTGAGGTGACTTCAGATCACCAGGGAACCCGAGCAGTTCAGCGTGATCACCCCTCAGAGCTCATCATCGGTGATTTGACTGAGAGAACTTTGCGTTCATCTACCTCTCTTGTTGTGTTTGCTGAATCTGCTTTTGTTGCATCTTTTGAGCCCAGAGATGTTTCTCTTGCTCTTTCTGATTCAAATTGGATTAATGCTATGCAAGAAGAGCTTGAGAATTTTGTCCGTAATCGGGTTTGGACACTAGTTGAGCCACCACCAGGATGCAACCCCATAGGCACCAAATGGGTGTTCAAGAACAAACAAGGTGAAGATGGGGTTGTGGTGAGCAACAAAGCTCGACTAGTTGCCCAGGGTTTTTGCCACAAAGAGGGTATTGATTTTGAAGAAACTTGCGCCCCTGTTGCCCGTCTTGAGTCCATTCGTATTCTCTTAGCTTTTGCCGCTTCGAAGGGTTTCAAGCTTTTTCAAATGGACGTTAAGAGTGCTTTTCTGAACGGGTTCATAGAGGAGGAAGTTTATGTTAGGCAGCCCCCCGGTTTTGAGAACCCTAAGTTTCCTCGACATGTTTTTAAGCTGCAAAAGGCTTTATACGGGTTGAAGCAAGCCTCTAGGGCTTGGTATGACCGGTTGAAGCAATTTTTGTTGGGGAAGGGCTTTGTGATGGGTTCGGTGGATAAAACTTTTTTCTTGCTCAGAGATGCTTCAGATTTCTTGGTTGCTCAGATTTACGTGGACGATATTATTTTTTGCGGTACTACTGATTCTCTTGTGTCCAAGTTCTCTGAACAGATGCACAACGAGTTTGAGATGAGCCTCATGGGTGAGCTTAAGTACTTCTTAGGGCTCCAGATCAAGCAGACCAAGGACGGCACCTTCATCCACCAGGGTAAGTATACTAGAGACATGCTGAAGAAGTTCGACTTTGGTGGACAGCTGAAGCCTCAGATGACCCCAATGGGTACGTCTGGAGGTCTGGACAAGGACGAGAGTGGCGTCAAGGTCAATGAGAGAGAGTTTCGAGGGATGATTGGTTCTCTATTGTACTTAACGGCCACAAGACCGGACATTCAGTTCGCCGTGGGACTTTGCGCGTGTTTTCAGTCTTCACCACGCGCGTCTCACCGGCAGGCTGTCAAGCGCATCTTCAGGTATCTCACTTATGCGCCCGATCTTGGTATTTTCTATTCAACTTCATCATCTCTCGATTTATCTGGCTTTTCGGATGCTGACTTTGGTGGGTGCCGGTTGGATCGCAAGTCGACTTCCGGTACTTGCCAGTTTCTTGGTTCTTCTCTTGTCTCTTGGTCTTCTCGAAAGCAATCTGGAGTTGCTCTTTCGACCACAGACGCTGAGTACGTAGCTGCTGCTAGCTGCTGCTCACAGTTGGTTTGGATGATTTCTACTCTGCGAGATTTTGGGTTGTTCTTTCCCACCAGAGTTCCCTTGTTTTGCGACAACACCAGTGCAATTAGTGTAGGGAAAAACCCATGTCTCCATTCAAAAACCAAACACATTGATGTGCGCTTTCACTTTCTGCGGGATCAATATGAGAAAAGTGTCATTGACCTTGTTCATGTTGATACCCATCATCAGTTGGCTGATATTTTCACCAAACCCCTAGATCAGTCTACATTTGAGCGTTTACGAGGGGATTTGGGTGTTGTGTATCCTTTCTAGGATATTTTGCGTCAGTTTTCTTTCTTCTTTACACTTTTCTTGAGTCTTTTTGTGTGTGTTCATATCTTGCATATTCACATATCACACTTTAGAGCTGCTTCTGTTATATGATTGAACTGCTTTACTTATTCTAGCTAGTACATGCTTTTGAATACTTGTCAATGATCATGCTTTAGTTCAGTTCACTTGATATGTATGATATCTGTCATATGCATGGCTTTTACGCTTTAAACTTGAAAAATGATCACCATTGCTTCTGGTAACTAGCATGTGTAGGCTGAATGTTTTTGCTATCTGTTACATGCCTTGTAGCTAGTTCCTGACTTAGATGCAAACATGCAACTTGGACATCTTTCTGCTTTAAAACATGAAAATGTGCTATAAAAATGCTATAAAAATCAAGAAAAATGAAAATTCCATGCCTCTTTATGCATAACTTGCAAAGATCCAGGTGGGTTTGCTTTGTCGCATTGCATTGTTCTGGACTGCGTACCATAGCACTTTGGTATGAACTGGGACAATGTAGTGTATGCCAAGACCAATGTCTTAAGCTTCTAATGGTCCAGATCTGGCCTAGTCTTGACTTAGTCGGTCAGCATAAGGTTTGACATGCTAATAACCCCTGGCATAAATGAAAAAGAGAAAAGAAAAAGCCTGAAAATTGAAATGATAACAAGTTTGCTGAAGCACTATGTTTTGGATAATGCTTATCTTGGTAGATGTCAGTTAGCTTCTACATCTCATGCTTTACCTTGCTTGTCAGCTGGAAAATGTGGTGATGCTTTTGTTTGCAAAAATTGAAAAATACGTGCTAATGACTTTCTTTAGATATCATCTATTGCACTGATCATGCCATGTGTCTTCGACAGTATGTCCTTTGCTGTACTTGTTAGATGTTGTAATTGCAGTCAATCATATCTGAGAAGCATGCTTTATTCACTCCACCTGCACTCCAGTTACATTCATTGCATATTTTGAGGGGGAGTTGCATTTCAGGGGGAGTCTGTGTCTTTTTTGAGTGCTTGATGAGTTCACTTGTCAACAAGGGGGAGAAAATTTGGGATCAGAGTTTAAGGGGGGAATTTTTATCTCGCTTGTTCTTACTCTGTTGATATCCTTGTTGTTCTGAAATAGCACTCATTTTTAGCTTTTACGTTTTGGTTAACCATAATGACCACTTCTTGCTTTTGTTCGGCTTTTGGTCATTAAGGTTAAACTTTTACCTTATTTTCTTCTTCTTTGTTTTCTTGTACTTTGTTTTCGTGTTTCCACAGTTGTTTGCAGGAACTGAAGAGTTGAAGTGCTGACAATGCACTCATCAAGGGGGAGATTGAGGAGCCATGCTTAATAGCGTGGGCCTCATGGCTCCAGATGTGATGAGTCATTGTCAACGATAGTCAAAGAGGACAGATGAAGAGTGATGATCTGCTGGTTCATGGGCCGCGTGTGACTCAGGTACACGGGCAGCAAGCGACTGTCGGGCAGAGGAGGCTGCGAAGTCGGGTTGGCCCAATCCGGGTACATGGGCCAGGAGCAGCAGAAGACCCACTGAGCTGTTGACCAGGATTGACTCAGGTACACGGGCGGTGAGTGATTGTCGGGCTGAGAGAGTTGCGGAATCGTGCTGGCCCAATCCGGGGACCTGGTGCAAAGTCGGTGGATGCTTTGTCAGTTTCGGCGCAAAATTGACAACCGTCGATCTTGTATCGGACTGTCCAGAAGAGAAGCCGTAGTCGCTACGAAAGCTTAGCTTCCGGATAAGTCATCTGTATCTCTAGGCCCACAGTCAGTCAGTCGTGTCTGTAAAAATTCCTAAGGGCAATTTAGTCTTTTCCTTTATTCCTGCGTCTATAAAAAACCCTAAGGGGCTGGTGGAATATTCTAGGTCATTGGGCAGCCTATAAATAGGGCCCCAATCCCTAGGGTTGGACTACCCTTTTGGCTGAAATCAATACTTACTCCTTTGGGTCATTTTGTCTCTTGCACCTTCTCTCTCCTTTCCTGTTCATGCGTGCCCGCCAGAGTTTTTGTGTTGTTCGTTGTGCAAGTTTATCACGTTTTTGCTCTGGTTTTGATGAGTTTATTCCTGCTGATTGTGTGTGCAGCACTTCATTTATAGCTCTGCAATTTTCCTTGCGCGTGTGATTGATTTATTCTTGGCAGAAGCTTCGGTTGCTTCATTCTGTTCTTCACGCAAGTAGTACTAGTTCTTGCTGTTACAAGTAGTACTACTACACTGTAGCAACAATACACTAGTACTCTAGCCTTGCTTTTACTGCACAACTTTTTGATCGAGTTGACACGACTAAAGTCCCTTTTCTGGCTGTTCTCTGGCAAAGCCCCCTCTCTGTTCGAAGCCCCTCAGCTCCGTGAGGCAGGCTTCGATCTGACATCCTCGAGGGCTTCGTTTGAAGCTCGAACTTTATTTCGTGTTCTGAGTTGCTAGCTTCGAAGTACTGTTTAAACTGTCAGCGTATCATACTTCGAACGTCTGTGCGAAGGTACTCCGACTTGAGCTCTTCGAAGTCCATACTTCGACAGGATTCAAAGTTGGTTTCGAAGCTTGTCTTTCTGTTAAACCTCGCTCGACGTGAGTTCCTTCTTGCTGTCATTTTCGAAGGTCTTGATGTGTTTTGTTTGAAGGTAGAGTGTAGGCTTCGATTTTAGATTCTTTGTTACGTGTCAGGCCTCGCTATCCTTTCGAAGGTTGTTTGCTCTGTGTGTGTTCGAAGCTGTGTTCGAAGCCTTGCCTTCGAAGTACACTCTTCGAAGCAGGCTTCGACTTTGTCATACTTCGCTCTCTTTCACACTCGACTTAGGATAGACAACACACCTTCGACAGACTTCAACTACTACCTCCGAACCAGATTTCGACCAGCAAAGCAGGCCTCGATCTCCGAAGCAGGCTTCGACAAGTTTCGAACAGGAGACAGATTTCGAACGGTAACTTCTCATTTCACTCTTTCTGCATTTATACTGAGAAGTTTATCTTGCCTTGTCTTTTGTATACTATTTATCTGTTTATTAGCACTGTATTGGTATTTCTCTATTTTACACATCAGTTGCTTCTAGATTGATACCTTTAGACTTAGGCAATCTGTTCATTCTTTGCTGCTTAGTCTTTGAGGTGCGTTGGGTATTGGGAGCAGACCATTGATTCGAAAGAATTTTTAAGGCGCCCATTCACCCCCCTCTGGTTGCTACTTTCGGTCCTACAGCCTTCGGCAGGGCCTGCCGAAGCCTGCTTCTTGGGCCGAAGCTTCGGTGAGGTAGGCCTCTGAAGGCCTTCGGGCCGAAGGTAGTAGGCCACTGTAAGGTATCCGAAGCCCAGATCTCAATGGGCTTCAGCCCTATAGAGCTACGGCCCGATCCAGGACATGTGTATTTTTGGCCCAAATTACCAAAATTTATATTTTGACAATCTTAACCATTTAATGCCATTTTTTGCTATCAACACACGCTTTGATGCGATAGTGAGTAACTTGCGATGCACTGGGATGCTTGCTTACAATGACCATGATAGGGCTATCAAGCTTCTCTATGCTCTTGACCGTAGCATATGGGAAGTGAAGATATCCAACATTGAGGAGTCCATAGGGTATGACCCATTGACCTGTGATGAACACTTTAGCAAGCTGAAGTCCACAAAGATTGCCAAGGCATCTCTTGCAGGGCAAAGAAACTCTTTGCCTTAGCCTTTGTCACTAGTTTTGGCTCTAGTCGTGGCACCATTGCAGAACCAAGCTCATCCGGCACTTGTGTTCTTGCAGGTGGTTTTGCTTTGTCCTCTCTGGTCTCTATTACTAAGGAGGAGGTGGATACTCTAGATGATGATGAGCTTGCTCTCATTGCCAGGACATTTACCAATTTTCACAATGAGGGACGGGATCAGCAGAGAAGTGGTTTTAGTGGGTGTTTTGAGTGTGGTGACACTTCTCACATCAAGGCCAACTGTACTAAGCTTAAGAGGAGATAAGAGAGTGAGCGCCCCAAACACCACAAGAAGGAGAGAAAACATTACACGAAGGGTAAGCGCGACAAGATAACTAAGAGGTTAGCCAAAGCCGCCTCTAGAGCCTTTGTCGCAGCACTCAGCGACATCGACACTTCCTCAACTGAGGAGTCGAGCTTTGATGAGGAGGAAGAGTCTCCAAGGAAGGAGGAAAAGAAGAAGAAGATGGCAAGAGATTTCACCGACCTTTGCTTAATGGCCGACAACACTCACAGTGGCGATGAGCTTGACTCATCCGAGGTACCACTATCCTATGACCAGCTCTCCATTAAAGTAGATGAATTGAATGGGGGTAATTCTTAGTCAGGATAGATTACTTGTTCAGGCTGCTAGAGATAGAAAAGTCCTTAAACTTAGGCTACAATCTGTTTCAACTGATTATGCCATGCTTAAGTCTAAAATTGATGATGCTGAATGTGAATCTTGCACTGTTGTCATGGGTGAGCTTGCTCAGTTGCGTTCTGTGCATGCTCAAACTATTGATGAGCTTAAGACTGCACAAAAGCAGCTTTTGGTGGTGGAGTATAGACCTATTTCTTCTGATGCTTGTTCAAACTATCCTTTATTGATTGATAGCATTAATTTGAGAGACAAGCATGTTAAGGAGTTAGAGGCTAGATTGGATATTGCTGAGTGTTCTAAGGATGTGCATCCTACTTGTCCCACGTGCATCACCCTTAAGGACCAACTCAGTTTTGCTAGAGGGCAAGTTGAAAAGCTCATAACTAAAAATGAATACCTTCTTTCTGTGGTGAACAAATGCACTGAGGGAAAGGGTAGGATGAATTTTCTCTTGGCCAAGACCAAGATGTGTGCTGATAAGGCAGGTTTAGCTTTAGGGTTGAGTTTTGAGAGAATTCCTCCAAACAGCGAGAACAAAACTGTATTTACTTCACCCACTACCCTAGAAAAAGATATCCTAGTTAGACACTTCACAGAAAGCCAAGAAATCTACCCAGCCTCCCAAGAAAAATCCTCCACTTAAGAAAACCCTCAGCAGAAACCCAAGGAGCATGTGAGAATTGCTCCTATGACCCAAACGAGTGCCCCTAGGAGAGTGTTTCATTGTTCTTACTGTCAGCGGGTGGGTCATTTGGTTGGGTTTTGCTTTTGCCACATCAAGGATGAGCGCCATACACAGGCGTTGAGTTTTCACGACATGCATTACCCCTCCCTAGGTATGCATGAGCCTGACTCTTACTCACGTCCTGGTTTTGAGGCTCCCCGTGCTTCCAGGAGAGGTTATATTCCTCGTGGTGCACACCATGTCTCATATGGTGCTAGATCTGATGAGGACATATCTACCAATGATACAATCATAAATGAATACCAAGATCCAATTATTCGAGTTTGATTACGACGATTAAATCTCTAGGTCAACTCGTTTCTTAGTATCTTAGTATATTATCTTGGGAATAAATTACTACCTAATATTATTATTATTGTTAGGAACCATGGAGAAGATGAAAATCACTTGGAGATAAACAAAGAGTTGGAGAAGAATTAGGAAGGACGTCCAAGCCAATTTGAGAGTCCAATCTAACTACAATTCGTGTCCAACTCAGATTCCAAGAGCAGCGTGCACTAAAATCATTGCCCAGACCCCATACGGACTCCGTTTTTGACGTTCCACCCAGCCACGGAAATATAACTTCAAAAAATTTCCAATGCCACCAGTTTCATCTCAAAATTCCTTCTAGATCAACGGGAATCGTCAAAACAAGATAGAGTCCAGAATCTGTCAGCATGCTGTTTTCTGCGTTATTGGGCCTTTGGGCCATGTATCCAGTTGAGCCCATTAGGGGTGCATCCCAAACTAATATATAAGGTGTTTCTACAGTCATCTAGGGTTTTTTGGTTTAGTTTACACATTTTTTTGATAGCCGCCGCTTCACCGGATTTGTAAGTGAACCCCAACTCGCAGATTCCAATAGAATTTCAATTCGATTGCATTTTCTGTGTTCTTGCTTGTGTTCTTCGATTCGCAGGCAAGAATTAGCCTTCTTGGCGAGGTCAATCAGGCTGTGCTTGGTTGATAACCAATGGAGCAGTGGTGTAGCGATTGCTAGGGCCGATCTCGTGGATCGGAAGCCGGATCATCAACGTCGAGTTCTCCATAAATCGTTGTTTATCCCCCACCTAACGAAAGATCGGGCACCCCTCCTTCATCAACTGGTATCAGAGCTTGGTTTACCGTCAGGTTTGTGTATCTTAGATTGATTTCATATTTATCCCATAGTCCACGAAATAGCCAACAAAAAATTTGTAGTTGTAGGATTTTCCCAATCCAAGACCATCCCTAGCCTTTGCATGTTTTGGTTTTAGAGTCCATAGTATTGAGTTTGTGTCCTTGGTCAAGTCCGGTTGCTGGTTAGTATTGTGATCTCTTTTTCTAAATCCCCTATACTAGCCACCACCCATAAATCTCCTTTGATTTGCAATTCACGTCCGAACTAGAATCCTAAAACCCTGATTTAGACTGCCTCTGATAAAACAGTCATATCTTTTGCATACGGACTCCGAATAAGGCAAATAAATATATTTTTGAAATCTACAGAAAAAGTTAGATCTAATTCGGCCAGAAAGATCGAGTTTTTCAGCCCCGAAGTTTCTTGCGCAAATTTTTCAGCTCATCATTATTTACCTACATAGCACTTCTTTGTAGCAAAATTGTATCACATCTTCTTGGTTTGTTTTCTTTGTGCTCCTAGTAAAAAAAGAAGTGTAAAAAATTTCAAAAAAAGAGTTCAAAAAAAGAGTTAAAAAATATCGAAAAAGATAAGAATATCGAAAAAAGAGAGGAGCACTTAGGGATAAGCTTGAAAGATACTGGTTTTGTGTGGTGCTATTTTTGGTACTATTTTGTGCTGATTTTATCAATCTATAAGTCATCCTTTGAGCCTCAACCACTCTCTCATATAAGCCTTGTTGTCATAAGGATCACATTCAGACCAGCAATTAGTACGAGTACTCTAGACACTTATTTAATATTATTATTTGTTTCTGAACTGTGTTCCACCATGTAGATTAATCTTGTTTAACCACCTAGACTCCACATATATACGTCTGATCAGTGCAGCTTGAGTCTTTGCAATCATATACCACTCTCTTTGGAAGTCACCAACCAGTCAAGAATTGTGCCATGACCAAGATTGTGCCATCCACTGCCCTGCGATGGTAAGAACCTTGTAAGATTGTGGTAAGATGCTTGAGTGTGAGCGAGAGCACCTTCAAATACCTAATAGTTGATAGGGCTAATATTTTTTCCTAGTATTTTTTTTATTTTCTACTAACCCTGGCAGGTATGGGAGGTACGACAAATCATAATCATGGTAACAATGTTTCTTATATCAAAAGTAAGTTTACCATCCCATCTTTTTCTGTTGAATATGATGCTGAAGAATACCTAGATTGGGAGATGACCGTAGAGCATAAATTTAACTTATATCTAGTTCCTGAAAAACATAGAGTTAAACAAGCAACTGGTATGTGTTAAAAATCGTGCTTTAATCTAGTGGGAAGATATAAGTGAACTTCAATTACAACCTGATACATGGGGTCATTTAAAAAGAGCTATACATTGTAAATTTGTCTCTCATTCTTATCATCGTGAATTGTGTAAGAAATTACAATTCTTAGTTCAAGGTAATATGTCTGTGAGAGAGTATTATGCTGAGCTTCGAGAGAGCATGACCTGTTGTGGTGTTGTGGAGCACTCGGAGGACACGATGTGTCGCTTCTATGATGGATTGAGGCATGAGATTTAAGATATCGTTTATTATAAAGAATTTAATACTCTTAGTCGTTTGTTCCATCTTGCCATCATTGCAGAGAAAGAATTGCATGAACGACAATATAAGGCAAGAGATTCCTATCCACCACGAGTGACGAGCACACCGCCATTAACCAAGCCTTTCTCTTCTTCGAGTATTCATCATGCACTTGCACCAAAATCAGTAAGCATATGGCCTCCATCTCTAAACGAGTTGAGGTGTCAGGTAAAAAGTCCTTATAGGTACCCGTTGAGGTTTCTTCATCAGTTGAAATAATAGAACACCTTTGCAATTTGATAATGATGCACTTCACCATGATAGGACTAATAACTATACTATTGTGCATGAGGATGTGAAATCTAATATGTTACTTTCAACTTCTAATGAAATTGTTAAATATGATATCAAGACGACAATTAATGAGAGCAAACAATTTGTTATTAGATCTGAAATTCATAGTCAAGATGTGTGCTATGTTGTGATTTGTGAAACTGCTTATTATTCTCTTACTAATAAATTTTATACTTTGCCCCCAGTTATCACTAAGTATTTATCTCATATTGAGCTACATAAGTGTAAATTTGATATGCCTCCCGAGTTTTTATCTTTTGTTGAGTTACATAACTATAATCTTGTCTTGCCTCCCAAGTCATTGGATAGTTCCACATTTAATGTTGCAAAATTGAAACCAACCATGGGAGCAAAAGATGAGTATGAGTCGAGGATGACTCTATTTCAAGAGGGGAAACGAGTCCAGAATCTGTCAGCATGCTGTTTTCTGCGTTATTGGGCCTTTGGGCCGTGTATCCAGTTGAGCCCATTAGGGGTGCATCCCAAACTACTATATAAGGTGTTTCTACAGCCATCTAGGGTTTTTGGGTTTAGTTTACACATTGCTTTGATAGCCGCCGCTTGGCCGGATTTGTAAGTGCACCCCAACTCGCAGATTCCAATAGAATTTCAATTCGATTGCGTTTTCTGCGTTCTTGCTTGTGTTCTTCGATTCACAGGCAAGGATTAGCCTTCTTGGTGAGGTCAATCAGGCTATGTTTGGTTGATAACCAACGGAGTAGTGGTGTAGCGATTGCAAGGGCCGATCTTGTGGATCGGAAGCCAGATCATCAACGTCGAGTTCTCCACAAATCGTTGTTTATCCCCCACCTAACGGAAGATCGGCACCCCCTCCTCCATAAAGATCACATGCAGGGGCTTTGTACCTCGATAGGTTGGGAGACTTCGTCATGTGTCTGGATTGCATCATGTAGGTAGACCTCGCACTTTGTATCACTCTACTTTACTTGTTCGTAGACATTCTATTTTTACTTTTCCTATTGTTCGTATCTCTCAGTGCTGGATGCCTCATCATGTTTTCACTCACCCCAGTAGTGAGCGATCGATGTTTTCTCATTTTTTGTAGGCATCAGACCGAGGCTTGGAGGTCACATGGATCATGGACTCTGGTTGTTCACGCCATATGACCGGGAACGCAACATGGTTCTCCAGCCTCACCACAACCAAGCAAAAGGAACAAATCACCTTCGGCAATAATCTAAGGAGTAGAGTAAAAGGTAAAGGTGTGCTAAGAATCAATTCGAATTTCACTCTCAAAGATGTTGCTTTGGTTGAAAATTTGGGATACAATTTTCTCTCTGTGTCCTAGTTGCTTGATGAGGGCTTCAAAGTCCGTTTTCATCGTGATACTTCGCAAATACTCAATTCTGATGGCGTTTTGGTTTGTATGATCTTTAGAGTTGGGAGAGTTTTTGGAGCTGATTTCTCTAAGTCATCTGGTTCTTCTCACTATTTAGTTGCACATTCTACTTCTGAGCTCTAGAAGTGGCATAGGAAACTAGGGCATATGAGCTTTGAGTTGCTAGCTTGCTTGAGTGCCCTAGGTCTGATCCGAGGATTGCCAAGCTCAAATTTGAGAAGAATTTAGTTTGTGCTCCTTGTCGACATAGGAAAATAATTGCCGCTTCACACTCACCAGTCACTATGGTGATGACTGAACAACCCGAAGAGCTTCTCCATATGGATACTGTAGGTCCTTCTCGGTTTAGTTCTTTAGGTGGCAAGTGGTATGTTCTTGTCATTGTCGACGATTTCTCTTGCTACTCTTGGGTCTTCTTTTTAGCTAGGAAGGATGAAGTGTTTTCACACTTTCAGAGCTTAGCTTTGAGACTTTTCACTGAACTCCCTGGTGCATTGAAGTTCATTCGAAGTGATAATGGCACTGAGTTCAAAAATAGTCTCTTTGTTGACTTTTGCATGGAGCATGGCATAGAATATCAATTCTCTGCTCCATGGGTTCCTCAACAGAATGGTGTTGTTGAGAGAAGAACCGTACTTTGGTTGAGATGGCTAGGACGATGCTCGATGAGCACATGACTCCTAGAAAGTTTTGGGCTGAGGCCATGAACACTGCTTGAGAAAGGCCTTCGAACTATACTTGAAGCCCCTTGCCAAAGGGTGCGCGGAATCCTGGGACTCCGAAACTCCCTCCGCAAATGTACTTCGAAGTACAAGCAGTGGTAGAGAACTAGCTTTTAGTACTAAGTTCCCCACAGACGGTGCCAACTGTTGGCGTAATGGATTACGCTAATAGGTTCTATAAAACCAAGAACTGACAAACGAAGTTTTTGTGAATGAGGACTATCTCAAGCCTACGAGAAAGATAATAGCTCGGAATTTTTCGAAGTGTGTATTGAATATCGGAATATTCGATGCCTCTTACAGGGCGAGAAGGGGGGTATTTATTGGTAAAATCTCTAGAGAAAAGACCTTTTTACCACTCAATTACAACCAACATAGTGGATACTATTTTGGTATCCCTTATATGGTCAATATGGTAAAACATGGTCGAAGGATGTTGATAAGGTAGGCGTCCCATATTTTTGGTTGTTTTCCATTCCGGAGGGGAAGCCTTTCGGAGGGTCTCTTCGGACCGAAGCTTGGACGGACCCTTCGGCTTCGAGCCCTTCAATAAGGAGGCAAGTCTTGCGCTCCGAGATTAAGACTTGCCTTTATCTTTGTTGGATAATGCATTTGCTTGGAATCTTGGAGGATCATGAGGATGAAGTATTTTCCCCCAACAGTAGCCCCTCAAATATGCTTCTCCGGATAGCCTGTACAACAAGGAGAGCAATATTTGCAAGAAATATTTTCATGCTCAGGACCTTAAAAAGAATACAAGGTATTATAACCATTCGAAGCATCCTTGGCATCAGAGATGTATCAAATCCGGGCTTCGAACTCAGACCTCCGTATGATTCCTCTGAAGGAAAATGAACCGTTATGACGACACTGAATTGCAAAGAGCCGTTACTTTTGTACCGTTATCTCTCAAATAGCCATTCGACCTTTTGAGAAAGCAAATGCCGGAAAAGTTTACCGTGGGTTTACATTCTTTCACCCTTTAGCCCCACCTATCATTGACGAGGGTTGGATCTACAAGTGTGAAAACATGCGTGAATTGTGCTGAACAAGAACAAAGTGGTTATAAAAGAGGAAAGTGATCAACGGCGAAAAGTTTTATAGAGCTTCTGTGCTTTGACATTTCCAGACTTTCATCATTCAACCTTACTCTCTGAAACTCTCGAGCACTCCATCAATGGCTAGAACCAGTGCAAGAGTACCGGTGGTGGCGACCTTGGCGCAGTGGAAAGCTTGGGCCGCATCTGCGGCGGCAACAATGGCGGGAGCTCCAGGGGGCTCCTGGCCCAAGGATCCACGAGAACTCCGCTCACCGTCGAAGAAGCCGTTGAAGCAGACATTCTTTCTTAGGCGATCGAATAGCACGGCGGAGTCTGTCAAGGAAGCAATGAGCGGCAAGCTTAGACCAGAGATGAGGACTCAGATTCCCAAAGAAGAAGTGATCCCAGTGCCGAGGAGCAGAGAAGTCATTGTCTTTGAAGCCTTCTTCGAAGTGGGACTTGAGCTTCCTTCAATAGATTTCTTGACAGAGGTACTAGAGATGTTCCACATCACCCTGCCGCAGCTGTCTCCGAATGTCATATCTAGGCTGACAGTCTTCGAGTGGGCCCTTCGAGCCAATGGGTACAAGGAAGGTCCAAAGTGTTCGCGGCAACCTACGAAGCTTCGTGCCAACCCAAGCCACACACGGGCCCAGAGACTTCAAGCTGCTGGTGGCATTTGGGAGTGTCAACTTCTAGCTCTGGAAGGGGCACTTGAAGAATTTCTCGGCGAAGGCGATCAACAACCGGTGGTACTCTGACTGGATACTCCGGTGATTTTATGCCGAGGTCGGTGAAGTTGCCTTGCGGGGCCTCTGCAATAGATCTGGTACAGGAGGGAGGCAGAGGTGACTTCGGACTCAAGTTTTCTTTCAACGCGACTTGGGTTGTTGTATTCGGTGGCCAAGCACATGAGTATGTGAGACTTGGTGGAGGAGTTCATCGCCCTCTAGATACCTTCGCTCGGGGCCAATTGGCCCGTTGTTTTCCACAATGCTTCGGAGGGGGAGCTTTGAGAGATCACTTCGAACTCTCTAGGTAACACTTTGATATTTACTGCACTCAGATTAGTCATATAGAATATTTTTTAGTTTTCTTAACAGATTGTTACCTTGTTTCATAAGCTCCATTAGCGCTGGCTCCAGAGCAAATATCTTGGGAAGCGGAGAGGGTGCTTGGGGACCCTACTGCGGTGGATAAGTAGCGGAGGGTGGAGCTGGTTGGGAGCTAGGAATGCTCCAACCGAGTGTGGAGTGCACTTGGAATCGAAGCCCCTCATCTTCCAAGCTTCGACACAGCGGGCCCGATCTCTCAAAAGAGGAGAGCTGCTGCTGGGACCTCCAAGGCCGTGAGGACTCTAGTGAAAAAGGTGGCACAGAAGGCTAAGCTCCCTTCAACTCCGGTGTCCCCTCCTTAGCTAGACATTCAGAGCTCTTCTTTGGAGGAGTCCGAAGAGGAGGAAACTTCGGAGGCCCGAATGGGAAGGGAGCTCGAAGCTCTTCTCATGGAAGGTGGTGAGGGGGATTCTAGGGATGAAACCGAGGATCTACCTCGGGTTGATGTCGGAGCGACGCCGGCGACCGAAGAGGAGGCGACGGTCCGAACTGAGCCCGTAGGGGTTCAGGGAGTGGAGCCGGAGGGCTCTGATTCGCCAATGACCGGAGTAGTGGTGAGAGAGGTAAGGGCCTCGACATCTGCTACTCTAGTCCAAACTTCGAGGGAGGACATCGAGGAGTACCTTAGAATGTACGAGTATCTACGGGATCCCGTAATTCTCCCTCAAAATCTAGATGGAGGTAAGCCTTCGGTCTTTACTTCTTGATTCATCAATCCTGAAATGATTTCATTGCATTGGCAATATCTCTTTTAGATAATTGACAAATACCTTATGTTTGTAGATTCTTTGGGGAGCAACATGGCTCCGACCCGAGAGGGAGCCTTGGCTCTAGATGGGGACGAGGCTCTGGCAGAAGAGGTAGCTCCAGAGGCGGAGGCTACTTCTGTCAGAGCTGCTTTAGCCGAGGGAGTCACCCTTGTAGAGGGATCCACTCTGAAGGAAGAGGTGGCCTCGGCGGCTCCTATAATGGGGAGAGGTAAAGGAAAGTCTTGGCCTAGGCCTCTCCCCTCCTTGGTGATGACGCCATCGACGAACGATCCTTCGGTGGATGCTTCGGAGGAGGATCCCCCCAAAGATGATCAGAGAGCCCTGTCCTGGCTCTTGCTATTAGCTCCGTTCTTGGAGCAGTGGATAGGGCTCCGGTCTCTCCTACAGCCCTTGGCTGAAAACAGCCAAGAGGTTGGCAACTCTGAGCTAGTCTCCGCGTTGAGCGAAGCCAGTGGATCAAAGCTATACATGGCCCTCGAAAGGGCTACCCTCTAGGTATGCGAGGGACATAGTGTACATTTAATTCATTGTAATTACACCATACTTACTTTGCTTTTTGCAGCAATTTGTTCTTGCTAGAGCGGTGGTGACTTCCAACGAACTCGAGTTTAATCGGCTCAAAAGGAAGGTTACATCGCTCTAGAGGGCCCTTAAGGGCTCCGAAGATAAGTCCCTATGATTGGAGGAAGAACTCCTCGAAAAGCAGAGGGTGAATGGTGCTGAGAGCTGAAGTTGACAAGATTCGAGCAGCGGAGGTGACTTCTAGGGCTGAGCTTGTGCAGCTCCGAGAGGCGCTTCAGCAAGCGTTGTCTCAGAAGAATTATTTATTGAGGAAGATAGCTGAGCTCTCCACCATCGCCACCGAGAAGACAAAGGACGAGGCGAGGCACGACGAGGTGGCTGATCAAACCATGGAGACCCTATGGGGTGTTCTAGAATATTTTGGAACGGTCTTCCCATCTTCCTTAGCTGCGGCGAACAAGCCTCTCAACCGCAAGCTCAAGATGATCCAGGCGGCAACCAAGATGATGAAAGACTCCGACACTCGCAATGGAGAAATCTCCAGGCAAGTAGCCAGGATCGAAGTCCTTCGTCATCTCGAAGCCATCGGGGTCTCCATTGCTCCGGTGAAAGGTTCGACACCTGCAAGCTTCACTGACGAAGGCTTTCTACGACCATCTCTGGACGTTGCTTTGGCTTGTGAAGCCTTCCACGTGACCTAGAAAGCAGATAATGAAGCTGCGGCCAAGGCATGGATCGACAAAGCCCGTCGGCAGAGGCAAGCACACATGAGGCCTCTTGCTCAACCTCCGCCAACTTCTCCACCTCTGGACACGAAAGTCTAGCCTCTTAGGGCATTTTGTTATGTAAAAAAGACTTTGTAATGGTCTTTTGTTTCTAATGAATGAAAAGTCTTTGCTTGGATGTCTGTTTTTAAGTTTTGCCACATGCTTCGAACTTTGATCTCGAAGTGTTAGAACTTGACGAAGGGCTTCGCCAACAATGGGATATTCTTTTAAGCTTAAGGCCTTATAGGTGCCCCCGATTTTCTGTTCCTCGGGGAGAGCATGGAGAGATAGCACCTGATGTTTGTAGCGAAGTCCTTTCTTATATCAAAGAAGAAGATAAAGTAATAACGTCTTCATCTTCAGAGTATGTAGATTGGTCTGATTCAAAGCATCAAGTTGAGGACCCGACGGAGGCTAGCTCTAAACGGCTTCTAACCTGGGCCAAACATCAAGAAGAGCAGAAAACCTGGAGAGCTTTGAAGAAGGGGTAATCAAACTCGAACCAAAAGAAAGGTTTTTAGAACTCTAGGCTCCAAAGACCGAGCTGGTCCCGGAGGTAGCTCTAGAGGTCGGAGAGGTCTCCGTTTCTATTTAGGCTTAGATAGTAATTTTTCCTGATTATGATGTCTGTAATGTGCTTTAACAAAGCAATATAATTTTTTTGAGAAGCATCATTTGATTGTGCCTTATTCCCCTGCCCCTCTTTGTGGGTGAGGGGCCGTATGCAATGCAATAGGGCCAGTCGTGCACAACGCCCGACATATTAAAGCCGAGGCTTTGCAAACAGTACTTGATAACCATGAACTCAACTTTTTCCTAGAGTTCTTCGAACTGTATGTTCGTATCATGATATCTTACCTATTAGAGGTAGAGTAGGTGACACATTGAACTAATGGTTTGATGTCGAAAAATATGTCACTATGGACTTGGTAAGGAGCTTCAAAATTATAAGTTAGAGTCTCGAAATTGGTCACTTAGGACTCTTGATGTGTTTCATTTGGCCAAGGCCTTGAAACCATATAATTTGGTCACCTTCGACTCTTTTCCAGATGCTTCAAAACTAGAGGTTCAAAATCTTTTTGTTTAAAGTCCTTAGACTCTTCTACAGATGCTATCAAGCCAATGGCTCGGAATCCATAGGATTTGGCCACCTACGACTCTTTTTTAGATACTTCGAACCCGGAGGATCAGAATCTGTTTGTTTAAAGTCCTTAGACTCTTCTACGGATGCTATCAAGCCAATGTCTTGGAATCCGTAGGATTTGGCCACCTACGGCTCTTTTTCAGATGCTTCGAACCTAGAGGATCAGAATCTATTTATTTAAAGTCCTTAGACTCTTCTACGGATGCTATCAAGCCAATGGCTTAGAATCTGTAGGATTTGGCCACCTACGGCTCTTTTTAAGATGCTTCGAACCAGGAGGATCAGAATCTTTTTGTTTAAAGTCCTTAGACTCTTCTACGGATGCTATCAAGCCAATGGCTCGGAATCCATAGGATTTGGCCACCTACGGCTCTTTTTCAGATGCTTCGAACCCGAAGGATCGGAATCTATTTGTTTAAAGTCCTTAGACTTTTCTATGGATGCTATCAAGCCAATGGCTCGGAATCCATAGGATTTGGCCACCTATGGCTCTTTTTCAGATGCTTCGAACCCGGAGGATCGAAATCTGTTTGTTTAAAGTACTTAGACTCTTCTATGGATGCTATCAAGTCAATGGCTCAGAATCCGTAGGATTTGGCCACCTACAGCTCTTTTATGAATGCTCCAAACCAATGGTTCTAACTTCGTTAATTTATAGTCCTTGGACTCTTCTACGGATGCTATCAAGCCGATGGCTTGGAATCCGTAGGTTTTTGCCACCTTTGGCTCTTTTACGGAATCCCCGAACCAGTGGTTCGAAGGCCATATATTGGGTTTTGATGAAAGATGCTTACCTCCGCAAGCATCTCCGTTCCCCTAATACGTCCATCAGGGGTAGGGAATATTGAGGGGTAAGCATAATTCAAACCTCAAGATTTATTCATCTAGAAATGTACTTTACAATTCATTACAAGGAGCCCCTAAGCGTAATAACATTTACGGTGCTCTACATGCCATGCATGCTTTAACTCTTCCCCTTCTAAATTTGCTAATTTAAAAGATCTGGGGCACCCTAAGTGTAGGATAATATATGGTCCTTCCCATTTGTTTCCTAATTTCCCTGGCGCAATTACACTTTGCAGTACCAAATGACTGGTCTAAGTTCATTAACTTTTACCTTCAGGTCATACCATGCCTTCATCTGGTCTTGGTACGTTATCAAATTGGCGACAACTCGAAGCCTTGTTTCTTCAGACAGGTCAAGCGAAGTGTTCCTTTCATCTTTATCTTCTGGCTCCGTTGCGCGGAGGGATCCACCTTTCAGCTCCATTGGAGTCATGGCCTCGTCTCTGAACAACATCTTGAATGGGGTAAAACCTGTAGACCTAGCTTGAGTGGTCCGAATGGACTATAAAATCTTAGGAAGATCTTTGGTCCACAGTCCCTTTGCCAACCCTACAATCCTCCGATTTAAGCTGGACATAATATTTCCATTGGCCCGCTCGACGGCTCTGTTGGATTGGCAATGATGGACGGCTGCAAAGCACATTTTAATGCCTAGCCCTTCGCAGAATTCTATAAAAGGTTTGGCTTCGAATTGGGTGCCATTGTCGATTGTTAACTCTCTAGGCACTCCGAACCTACAAATAATATTTTTCCAGAACAATTTCTGCACATTTTTTGAAGTGATAGCAGTTAAGGGTTTGGCTTTGACCCATTTAGAAAAGTATTTGATTGCTACCACCGTGAACATCAATATGCCCTTCGCCATTGGGAAAGGGCCGATGAGATCCATTCCCCATCGTGCCATCGGCCATTCTAGAGCAATGACTTGAAGGGGTGTTGGAGGACGATGGCTTCATCTTGCCATCCATTGGCACCCTTGACAGGTTCGAACCAATGATTCTGCATCTGCTACAATTGTTGGCCAATAAAGCCCCTAGCGAAGTGTTTTGCCTACTAAAGACCGAGGGGATAAGTAGCTACCACACAAGCCTTCATGGATTTCCTGAAGTATATCTTGTCATTCGGGTTGTGAGATGCATCGGAGTAGAGGAGAACAGACTCCGGCTTTATATAGCACTCCGTTGACAAGCTTATAATTACAGACCCTTGACTGTAACCTTTGCAATTCTGGACCTTCGAGGGGACTTGATTTGTTTTGCGAAAAGTCTAATATTGGGCTCCGCCAATCAGTGATTGGTATACAAAATACTTCGACAGAGGGTGGCTAAGGCACTGAATGGTTGACAAGCTCTTCATAAAGAGCCCCTTCTGGGACATCCAATGCTTCAGTAGCAGCTTTCGCCAAGATGTTCGCAAGCTGATTATCTGCTCGAGGGATGCTCCGGATGGAAATTCCTTTGAACAATGTCTCTGTATTGCGGATCTCTTCTAAGTAATTCAAAAGATGTGGATGCCGAGCTTGGAAGATTTTGTCAACATGCCCTACAATGACTTGATAATCTGTTTTTATTACAATTCGAGTGGCGCCAAGCGCTCATGCTTTGCGGAGACCAAGCATGATTCCTTCGTACTCTGCTATATTGTTAGTGGACTTAAAGTTGAGCCTTGTAGAGTACATTGCTCTCTGTCCTGAAGGCAAAATTATCACGGCTCCAGCACCAGCTCTAGATGCTTGAAATGCTTCGTCGGAGTACACTGTCCACACTCCTTCGCATGATTCTTCCGGAGCCCATATTGCAGATGGAGTTCACTCTACAACAAAGTCAGCCACAACTTGAGACTTAATGGCTGTTCTTGTGGTGAAGGAAATGTCGAAGGGGGCTAGCTCGACGGCCATTTTCCAATTCTCCCCGTGGAGTCTTTGCTCCGGAGCATATCGCCAAGGGGATACGATGTAGGGACAATTACATTGTGTGCTAAGAAGTAATGCCTTAGCTTCTGTGAGGCCATTACCAAAGCATATGCAAATTTCTCGAGCTCAGAGTACCGTGTTTTTGCTCCGGACAAGGCTTCTGAAACGAAGTATACTGGGTTATGCACCAGTTTTCCATTGAGCTCTATCTCTCTAACAAGCACTGCACTGACTGCAGAGCCTGTTGCTACAAGATAAAGGAGGAGAGTTTCCTCTGCAAGGGGCACAATAAGCGTTGATCTGGCCAAGAATCTACTGAGAGCTGCAAGATGTCTGACTAGCTTCTGGACTTGCTTCAAATTTTCAGGCGGAACCAACTGTAGAGTCAACAAGTTAATCAATGCGGGGCATGGGGTAGGGGTCTCGTGGGCATGCTTTATTTAGAGATGTGAAGTCAATGCACATGCACCACTTTCCGGAGCCCTTTTTCTCAACGAAGACAGGGTTAGCTAACCATTCTATGTGGGCCACCTCCCTAATGATTCTGGCTCTTAGCAACTTTTCTACCTCCGTTTTAGTGAGGTCTAGTCTTTTAGTTGACAACTTGAGGATCCCCTAGCGAACAGGTCGAACCTTAGGTTTAACGAGCAAGCTATGCTCGATAATGCTCCGGTCAACTTCGAGGATATCTTCGTCTAACTAGGCGAATATAACTAGATTTTCTTGAACCACTTCTTCTAGCGAAGTGGCGATCTCCGAAGGCAACCCCTTGCCAAACTGAATGGGGTATTCCCTGCCTTCTTTGACAATGATCCTCGTGACTACATCACCTTCTGGGCTTGTCTTGAGGGAAGGGTTCTTCGGACGGTCAAAGGACCCCGAAGCCTCCTCCGAGTGCTCTTGCACACTGTTTACCTACCGAGGATCGAGAGGTGGGCCATGGTCGTACTATGCTCTTTGAGCTGTAGCTTGATCTCCTAGGATTGTAAGGACTCCACCTTGCGTGGGCATTTTGAGACACAAATAATTGTGGTGCGCCACGACTCCCAATTGATTCAGCATCCCTCTTCCAAATATTGCATTGTAGGTGTATGGGGCATCGACAACATCAAAGGTGACCTCTTCGACTCTAGCTTTTTGTGCTCTTTCCTGAATGTGACTTCATATGAACTTCACTTTGGGAGGAAGCCCGAGGTCACTCACTTCAGAGTGTTTGGATGCTGTTGCTTCATCCTAAAGTGAGGTAATTTGGACAAATTTGAATCACGCACATTTGATGGGATCTTTTTGGGCTATTCTTTGCATGGTCACTCTTATCATGTTTTCAATCTTGAAACTAACACCTTGGTTGAATCTTGTGATGTAACTTTTGATGAAACTTCTCCATGTGTTAGTACTAACTTTGAATATGCAAGTGAGCACGATATGAGTGAAACACTTTTCGAGGAAGAAGATCCATCAGACGATGAAGATCCTGATGCTGTACCACTACCTCCCTCTACGACAACTCCAGAAGATTCGACCACTTCAACAAGAGGACCTAAAGATTCCACTTCTAAGAGTTTTGAGCAAACTTCGGCAAGAGTTGAGGGGGAGATTCTATCGTAGAGAGAAGCACCGCTTCATATTCAAAGAATGCATCCTCCAGGTCAGATCATTAGCGAGTTAAATGAATGAGTAACCCGATCTCATGATCATTTCATTGATTCTGCTTTTGTTGCAAATTTTGAACCATTAGATGTTAGTCATGCTTTGTCTAATGTGAGTTGGATCAACACCATGCATGAGGAACTTGAAAATTTTGATAGAAATCAGGTTTGGATTCTCGTTGATCCACCCCCTAACATTCACATCATTGGAACAAAATGGATTTTCGAAAACCAACAGGGGGAGGATGGGGCGATAGTGAGAAACAAAGCTAGGCTAGTGGCTCAAGGGTATTCTCAAGTTGAGGGGGTTGATTTTGGAGAAACTTTTGCACCGGTAGCTCAGCTTGAGGCCATTAGGATCTTGCTAGCTTTTGCATCTTCGCGCGACTTTAAACATTTTAAAATGGATGTAAAAAGCGCTTTTCTAAATGGTTTCATAGGAGAGGACATGTTTGTCAAGCTGCCTCCTGGTTTTGAGGATCCCAAGTACCCCTATAGAGTCTTTAAACTTCACAAAGCTCTATATGGGTTCAAGCAAGCTTCGAGGGCCTAGTACGACCGCCTTAGGATGTTCTTGATTGAGCACGGGTACAAAATGAGGTCTATTGACAAAACTTTGTTCACTCTCATGCATGGCAAATATTTATTACTCGTTCAGATATATGTTGATGATATAATATTTAGTGGTTCATCTCATACTCTTGTCGCCGAATTTTCTGAATCCATGAGCAGGGAATTTGAGATGTCGATGATGGGCGAGCTGACTTTCTTCCTGGTTTGCAAATAAAGCAAACCAAACAAGGAACATTTGTCCATCAAACAAAATACACTAAAGACCTTCTTAAACGTTTTGACATGTCTGACGCTAAACCTCTTGCTACCCCGATGGGTACTTCTATTGCTCTTGATCCAGATGAAGATGAAGAAGAAGTGAACTAGAAGGAGTATCGCAGCATGATCGGTTCCCTTCTTTACTTGAAAGCTACGAGGCCGGACATATAGTTTGCTGTGTGCTCGTTTTCAGGCTTCTCCCAGGGCTTCACATCATCAAGCTGTCAAGCGCATTCTAAGGTACCTCAAGCAAACTCTTGAATTTAGTATTTAGTATTCTGCATCATCTTTGTTGTGCTTGAGAGGTTTTTCTGACGCTGACTTTGCTGGATGCCATATTGATCGTAAGAGTACTTCTGGGACATGCCATTTTTTGGGTTCATCTCTTGTGTGTTGGTCTTCACGCAAACAGTCTAGCGTTGCACAGTCTACAACCAAGGATGAATATGTAGCTGTCGCTAGCTGTTGCGCACAGATTTTGTGGATGGTTTCTACTTTGCGGGACTTTGGGTTGGAGTTTTCACGTGTTCCATTATTTTGCGATAACACAAGTGCAATTAGTTTAAAAAACAACCCAGTACAGCATTCTAGGACTAACACATTGACGTGCGTTATCACTTTTTAAGAGATCATAATGAAAAAGGCGATATTGAATTGCGTTTTATCGATACTCAAAGTCAGCTTGCAGATATTTTCACCAAGCCTCTCGATGCTTCTCGCTTTGCATTTTTAAGGGGAGAGCTTGGCATTTGTCATCCTTATGGCATCATGTGAGGGGGAGTTGTGTACTTGTGTATATGCTTCTGAAATATGATTAAATGCTTTCACATGTACATGCTTGTGTGTGCACTTTACAATACTGTCTTGTATTTACTTTTTGATTGTGCTTAGAATGAACTCATCTATCTATATGTCTTGAGCATGGCTTTTCTTTGTGAATATTTGAAAATGGTCTCTACCAAGTTTGGAAACTAGCATGAATAGGCTAGGGTGCTTTTGCTATTCATTTCTTACTTGATAGCTTCGTCCTCTTCACTTAGATGCTCATATGCAACTTGATCATGTTATGCTCAAAAATAATAAAAAAAATTGAAAAATGAAAAATGAAACAAAAATGCTAAAGTTGTGATAAAATTGAAAAGATCCAGGTGGGTTTGCATAGTCACACTACTTTGTTCTAGACTGCTTACCATTGCACTTTGGTTTGAACTAAGACATTGAGTGTATACCAAGATCAATGCCTTAAGCTTTCGATGGTTTATCCTAGGCTTGACTTGATCGGTTAGCATAAGGTTGACTTGCAAATAACCCCTGGTATTAAAAAAAATAAAAAAAATAAAAAGTTTAATTTTCTCGCATATCAAGTTTGTTGCAGCTCCTTGTAGTGGGATGTGCTTTTCGAGTTTGTTTTTGATTAGCTTTTGTATCTCTTACCTTTCCATGTTTAGTACACTAGTCTAGGTAGTGATGCTTTTATTTGCTTAAACTTCAAAATGCTTGCTCATACGGTTATTTAGATTGTGTTCATTCAAAGCTTATCATACAGTTCAGCTAGGACAGTTTGTGAGGCACAAGAAGTGTTTGTACTGTAATTGGACTTAATCATAGTCTAGAAGCATTGCATGGTCACTTTACTCTCTCAACTCATGGGGCTATCTTGATGTCTGCATTGCCAAAGGGGGATAGTGTTTGAGCTTTTGAGATAACTTGTTGATCTTTTGAGTTAATTGTTGATCTTTTGAGTTTTTGAGGAGCTTTTGAGGTAATTTGTGCTTTTTCATCCACCTGTCAAGTGACATGTTTCTTAATTTTGCTCTCTTTCGAGCTTTCATGGTCACTTGTGTGCTGAATCTTTGTTTTACACTTCATTTGATCTTGTGTTGTCAACACAGTCATCAAGGGGGAGATTGAGGAACATAGTGAGGTTTGCCACTATGGTTCAAGGTAATGATGAGTGATTGACAAGGTGATGTCATGAGTTTGTGTCTGGGTGTGTTGGATATGGTGTGTGTGTCTGTGTTTGTCTCGTGTGTGCAGGCCTGAGTTACTCGTCAACTATCAATGGCACGGGATCAGGGTTAGACGGGGAGTCTAATGCCAGATGGTCAAGGGTGTCAGTCAAAGTCGAGAGTGGACTCAGGTGTACGCATGGAGGTCGGACAAGACGCGAGTTGAAGGTTGATCAAGATGAAGCATTGATCGAGTCAGTAAAAGGGAAGCCAGTTCAAGTGACAAGGCGACTCGAGGGATCAAGAGCGGGAGAGACTTGCTGGCAGTCGAGTTCGCGGACTGACGATGGTCGTCGACGATCAGGGTAGGCTTTGTCGGTTTTTGCTGAAAATCATCGAAACTTTAAATGTTTTTTTGTTAATTCAATAAATTGGAGTTTAGTGTTAGTTTAAATATTTCAGTTTTATAGTGTAGTCTTTTGGTATATTTTTAGAGTGGTTCTACTCTGAAAATATATTAAAAGGGGAGTCTATTTGTAATTTTTCTTTTAGGACTTCTAGGGTAATTTTCAGAATATGTATTTCTGAAATTGCCCAAGGGGTTTTGTGTAAAAGTAGCTTCTAGAAGATACTCTCTCATGCGATATTATCCCCTCCATGGTTGTTGGCTGTGAACCACTTTTCGACAGAGCATTTTCTATCGAAAACTGTGAGAAAAACTTGGTTCCAACGAGATTGAGACGGGCTACAGGATTTTCGCTGAAGTTTTTAGATTAGCTATAGTTTTCGCCTGAAATTGGATGATCTGCAATAGAGGTTTCGACAGCACTGTTCTTGGTCCAGCTGCTTTCTCTAAAATCGCTACATCACACTCTGTGTTTTGCAGAACAGCGACATGAGAAGGATTGGGCTGCTACTTCCAGGTATTCACTAATGTTTAAAGGAGTTTTGATCCGTTTGTTTTTCTAAGTTTCATGTGATTGAGTCTGATTAGAGCCTTAGATCCATTGATTAGCACTGTTTTGTGGTAGAAGTTCAGTTTGAGTTCTGCTACAGAGTTTTTGGTGGAAATTAATTGTGTAATGGGCTAGGCTGATATTCTGTAGAATATTCTAAGGACTCTTCTAATTGATAAACCTGATTTTTGTTGATTTAGAGAATGGCTGCACTGATTTGGTGAAGTAATTTCTGGTTTAGTCTCTGATGTTTTAGTTCTCTACTCTATTCTGGATTCTTTAGTTTTTAAATCTGATCACAACTGAGAAATATTGTTGTAGAGAATTTTTGGTTCAAAATGTGTAGTTGATTATTTGATCAGTATAATGTTTATGAATATAGATCAAATAGTTGCAACAAGAATCAGTGACTGAGTACAATTTCTGAAATCTGCTCTGTTCCAAATCTGAAAAGAGTAATAGTGCTGGCGCATGAGATAAGTTTAACTGAATTCAATTTTGTGATCACTTTCCTGGAAATGTCACTGCAGAACTTGATGTTGGAGTTTATATACTTTTTGTTGAGGGTGTTGTGAATGTTCCATTTTTGAAGGTTGCAGTATGATTCAAGATCTTCTTCATGATGTTTTGCTTATCAGAAGTGCAGTACTTTTTCATGGTTGAAATCATCTGCTGAAAAATTTAACTGAATCTGTTGAGTAGTTCTTGAAGTAATTTTGCTATTTATAAGTTCTTGCAAGATTTAATTGAGAAGAATCATCTCTGGTTGTATTGAAATTCATTCTCCAGATCTGAATGTCAGTAATTTGTCAAATTGATTTGTGTGTCTAATCTGATGTTGTTTAAACTGATTATATAGAGATTCAGTACTGTTCCTCATCAATTTTGTGCCATTATCTTGTTGTTTGAGTCTGAATCTTGAAACTCTGATTTTATCTCTAGGTTTAGATATTTGTGTTCAGAACTGGTTCCTCTTTGAAATTTATCCTCAATTTCTGTGCTCAGAAGTGTATGATTTAAAATTGATTCTGTGTAATTTTCTGGAAGTTCAAATACTGAATCAATTCCTATTGTCTGAAAATCTAAAATATGCTGTTTTCTGTCTGTTTGCTGTTCTGTTTCAAGTATATGTATGAATCACATGAATGGGCATCTTCAGTTGTAGTTACACATAATTCCTGAACTGCTTCATGAAACTTTGAATCTCCTGGTATATTGTGAGGACATAGGTTATTCAAGTAAAGTTTTTGGATTCAAACAGATTTGAGTTTAATCAGAATCAATGTTTAAGGTTGCTTTACTGATTGGAGTAAACTGAACTGAAAATTGACTGAATATTGTTGTTGAGGGAATAAATTTTCCCTTAAACATGGGCCAAATAACATTAGCCTCCGTAGGCCTCGAGCCCGGAGCCTGACACCGCTCAAGCATGAAGTCAGAGCAGATCCCTCCTACCGAAGTTATTTTCCAAGCAGTAATTAGTCCAAGCCTCCGAACTCCCTTCGGAGTCCTCCGGAGTCAAGCCTCCAGGCTCCCTTCGGAGCTAGCCTCCGGGCTCCCTTCGGAGTCCTCCGGAGTCAAGCCTCTAGGCTCCCTTCGGAGCTAGCCTCCGGGCTCCCTTCGGAGCCCTCTGGAGCCCTCCGGAGTCAAGCCTCCGGGTTTCCTTTGGGGTTCCTCAGAGTCAACCTCCGGACCCCCCTCCGGTCCCTTTCGAAGCTAAGTCCGCGGGAATCCATTCGGAGTTCACTTCGGAGCATACTTCGTAGTCCACCTCGAAGTGCCCTTCGAAGCCTTTGATGCAGTATCCACCCAAAGAGCTCCGGCCACTACCTCGAACTAGGAAAATGTCTTAACTCCATTGCAGTGTAGAGCCATACCAGGGCCCCCGCCCGTAGTATGTCATTTAGCTGCTCAGAAGTAACGTTTATCTGACACATCTGTAAAGCTGTAAAGCTGTTTGTACAATAGTCTAGTCTTCTTTCCCTTCTTGCCCCTATAAGGCCTATAACCTGTAGAGGGCATTTAGGTATTTTTCTTTTGGCCTGCGTTCCTATAAAAGCAGGGCCATGCCCTTGTAATAGACATACTTGAATAGGCTCAGTAGAGGCAAAACTATGTCAAATCCACTGCAGACTGGACGTAGGACTATTATCCCTCCGGAGAGGCCCGAACCAGTATAAATGCTTTCTACCTCTGTGAGAACCCTTCGAGGTTCACTCTATACACCATATACACACAAAACCTGCTGTAGCTAACACAATTTCTACAACAATTGGCACCATCCGTGGGGAACTTAGTACTAAAAGCTAAGTTCTCTGCCACTACATGTGTCTCGAAGTGCGCTTGAGGGGGGAGCTTCAAAGTTTTCTTGCTTCATGCACCCTCCGGCAAGGGGCTTCGAGTGCAGCCCGAAGGCCTTTCTCGCCTTCCACCATCCGTCGGGCTTCGGAGTTTACCCTCTAGCAAGGGGCTCCGTTTCGCACGTCGAAGGCCTCCGAAGCCCCAGGGTCTACGAGGCAAGCCTTTCACCCTCACTTTACGAGGTATGTACACAGTCCGAAGCCTCACTTTGTTGTGCAAATTTACAATTATTTCAATAAATCATCGAAGTTTTACTTCGTCAACAACTCGAAGCCTTGCTCCGCTTTATCAAAAACTCGAAGCCTTGCTTCGCTTTATCAAAAACCCGAAGCCTTGCTTCGCTTTATCAAAAACCCGAAGCCTTGCTTCGCCTTGTTTGAAATTCGAAGCCTTGCTTCGCTTTACAAAATACGGAGCACCCCTCCAAAGGCTACACAGCGCCTCTGGGCCCGTAGCGGTGGGCTTTAGGACTCCCTCGAGCAATGACTCGAGGTGTCCAGGACTTCCGAGCGAAGGCTCGATGAGTCTGGGATTCCAGGATCTGGCCTGATGCATCCAAGGGTCGAAGGTGGCCTAGGGTCGAAGGTGGCCCAGAGGCGTAGGTGGCTCAACCCATCGCAGGTTCGGTGAATCCACACCAAATATCTCTTTCATTCATTACAGGATCAAGCTCCATAAGCCTTGCTTCGCTATCTGAATATGCACCAAGGCCTCACTTCGCGTGGCGTAATCTATTCTAAGATCTAAGCATACCGAAGTCATGCTTCGCCTAAAAATCTAAGTGCGTTTCGGATCCTTGCTCGCACACATTATCCAAATTCAAGCATGCTGAAGGATGTTTCGCTTAATTTGAGTACGTTGAAGCCTTGCTTCGCTTCAAATTAATGCGTTCGAAGCCCAAAAGAGACCTTCGCTTGACGCGATATAAGCGTCCGAAGCCACCAAAAGGCGCACCCCTTCGCATTCCAAATTGCCCGCACCAGCAATGACTAAGTCCCTAGCTTCCACGCGAAAGGGGGGACTGAAGTATGTATGCAAAGTGTGCGAATGAAATGTGCAGTACGAGTGTGACAAGCTAAACGTTCGAAACAATCAAATCACGCAAAGCATGCAGACGAAGTAAGCAAATACAACAAATCTCATTCATTGAATGGTAATTGAGAAGTATGTTACAAATACACTTCGAAAACAAAATTATGAGTAGTCTGTATCTAAGCCTAGGAAAAAGTGAGCTTGAGGCCTCGACATGTTCGACCCTCACTTGCTCTTCTTCCGGGCAGGGCCCCCTCGGCTGGACAAAGCCCCGTTAGAGCCTGTTCTCCAGCGGTCGGACCGTCCATGCTCCGACGCCCACAGACCTCGCCTTTCACCTTGTAGGTTTTTCCAAGTCTGGGACACAGGCGGTGCCGTATGGAAGGCAGAAAAGTCTAGGGCTTCGTCACCTATTAAGGTGGTACCCGAAGGCTGTGTCCCATCACCACTTAAGTCTACTTCAAAACAGCTTAAGTCGGGTGAGGAGGAAGGACTCCGAAGAGGCTCCGTCTTCACGGCAACCAGCAGCTCCTCGGCTACTTTGGAAATGGCTTCGCCCCTAGGACCCCTCGGATGTTTGAACCGAGGGGGCCTTCAGACCTAGCTACTTTGAGCACCACCCAAAGCTGGCGAAGCTCCTTAGAATTCTCGAGTACTTCGAGTTCAACATTCGAAGGCTGAGCCTGGGCAGGTATAAAGTACCCCCGCATTTATATTAATAAGCTGATGAGTTGTTTACAAGCCTACAGCTAATAATTACAAGGAGCCTAAGGAAGTCTACACCTTCAGAGGTAGAGGCTTTGACGTCGAAGGCTGAGCTGGCGAGGCTTGTGCCCTGGCTCGGCGAAGGCAAAGGACCCATTGGAGGTCGAGGACTGCTTCGCAGCCTTGGGCCTTCCAAGGCTCCTAAAGGCGGCGCCATGCTCCACAGATGTCTGAAGGCGGCGCAACCAAGTGCTACCCTCCGAAGGCCACCGAAGTCACTGAGGTTGCCGCCTCGAGGTGGTTGCATCCCGCGTCGTGAAGCATCTGCAACACTCCTTGGCCCACCACTCGGCCAGCCATCATAGTCAAGACCTTCATTGACGTCTCCGCAGTCACAGCCACAGTCCGCAGGAACTCGAGGCGATCCTCGATTGGGTCTTGAGGGTTGAAGTCCGGAGCCTGGCACTCAGTCCCCAATTGCTCAAGGACTATAGTCAAGCTCGAGGTGGCTTCATCGACCCCTCGGACCACGAAGTTCTCCAGGCAGTGGCTGACTAAGCGAAGATCAGAGCACTCTGCTGCCAGCTTCTCCCTAGCCTCCTCCAAAGCTCGAAGTGTCACTCGAAGCTTGTTGGTTTCTGAGACCAAGACCTCCCTCGCCTTCTCGGCCTCGACCCTCACTGCCTCTACTGATGCTTCGGCTCGCCTTCGCTTCTCAGCCTCCTTCGAGATCTCGCATCGAAGGGCATGTCTTTCCTCCACCAGGTCGGCCATCTGTTGGTCTGTGGAGGCTGCTGCTGCTGCAGCATTCAGCGCGAAGGCCTGAAAAGATTCAAGAAAATCCTAAGTGTTGAGTAAAAAGCAAGTGCGACTCGAAGACCGTGTGGAACTTTGCTCACCTGGACAATAGCTTCGTGCGCATTTGTGAAGAGGTCGAAGGGGCTCGAGCGGCTGAGTTGTGCCACCAAGCCCCCTTCCCCTGCAGCGACGCAATCTTCGTGGAATGCGTGAATGGCTGCCTCTGTCACGGGCCCCCTCAGCTGCACAGGTCAGACCATCTCCGTCACGGCCTCCTCCGGTGCGGACTCCCGCAGAGCTGGGCTCCGGTCCACCACCTCGACATGCTCTTCGGTCTCGTCTCGAAGGTTCCCTTCATCGCAGCCGTCCCCCCGTCCTATTTGGATGAAGCGCTTTCAGACCCCGAGTTGCTTCTACTGTCGCTGCTGCTACTACCGCTGCTGCCAGAGGCCTCCGTGGGCTTCGGCACGATGGGTCTCGCACCGACATCGACATCTGTAGAAAAGTACAAGTCAATATTCATGTATGTAAAGAAAAGAGTGATCAAGTGTTTACCTTGTTGGAGGATATGTCTTCGAAGGAGGGGGGAGTGATGTGTGCTCCCCAGTCCCTTCGCTGCACGGGCGGAGCCCCAGCCCCCGCGCCCGAAGGGGTCGCTGTTGCGGTCTTCACTGCCACCACTTCGGAGGTCGCCGCCACCACTTCAGTAGTCACCGCCAGAGCACCTGCCGGCTCTGCTCTAGCACCAAGGCTCACGGCCGTTGGCTCCTCCGCAGCAGGGGCTGCGTCCGTTGGGAGCTCCGAGCGAAACCTCGAGGCTTTGGGTTCGTCGTCGTCCACCCTCTTCCTCTTGGAGCTGCTCGCCGAAGATGCAGGGTTGGTGAAGTCTGGCAGAGCTTGGATGCCCTCGACACCGAGCCAGGCCCACACTCTGTTCCAGTGTTCCCAAGTCCCCACCAGAGCGAGCCTGCTCCTCAGGTGCGGAGCCCCAACGACGCGCTCTAGCGCTATGATTGCCTCCTCCGGAGGCCTTACTTCACGAGCAGCTTCATCAAAGTTTTAAGTTAGTACAAGTTGTTTCAGCGAAGTATGAAGATAAAGAAATCGAAGTCTTACCAAGGCGCTCCGCCGACACAAAGCTTGGGCCCTTCTAGTCTGAAGGTTGAAAGAGACCCTCTGGCCAAGAGAGCGCGAGGGGCTAAGCCGAAGGGTAATGAACTCCTCCGCGAGGTCCCTCATGCTCATCCTCAAAGACACCCTCCACAGGAGCAAGATCATTGATCGAATGATGTTAGGGCTCATCTTCACCACGCCTTCGCGCCGATAGGAGATGAGCATGTTGGTACACTGAAGGGGAGAGTTCGCGCCCACTGAAGCATAAAACCACTCTTGGTCCCACTTCGAGTACCACTTGCAGTTGGCGGCCCTCGCTGGGAAGATGTCCTGGTACTCCTTTCGAAGCTAGAAGTTGACACTCTCGAAGGCCAAGGCCCTCTTGATGCGGTCTGCCCCTCCCTTTGCTTCGGCTGGAAGTTAGCATCATGGAGGGCTATGAAGACATCCGCGCACCCTTGCAGCCTTCGGGGCCCTCATAGCCCACTCAAAGACGGCCAGCCTCGCCACGGCATTTGGAGACAAATGAGGAAGTTTGAAGTTGTATGCCTTCAATACTTCTCTCAACATGTCCACTGCCAGCAACCCGAGGCCGTCCTCTAAGAACGCTTTGAAAAGTACGAATTCGTCAGCCCGAGGCCTCGGTATGGCCTCCGACTTCTCTGGTACCCAGATCTGGGTCTCCGCTGATATCTTCCCTTCGCAAGCTCTTTGGATGGACTCCTCCGTTGAAGCCGAAGCCCTCATCTCCAGTGTCTGCTCGAATTTGTCCGACGGCGACCGAAGGTCCCTCGGCCCCAAGCGCCTTGCTGCAGGCTTCGCCGCCACCGCCTGCACCTGGGAGGAGCTCAAACTCGCGCCCAGGGTCAAGGCCTTCTTCGAGGCAACCTTCTTCAACATCTTGTGAGGCTTCAACATGAAGGGCGCTGAGAGTGGCGAAGCTCGCTCCGCGCAAAGCTAAAGGTGGAAAGAGGAAAGCGAAGGATGCTAGGAGTTGAGAAAGAAGCAAACGGGTGTGTGCCGAAGTCGTGTGCGGTAAATCCCTTTTAATAGGCGGTAAAAATCTCGATGGTCCCCGTGCCAAAGTCTATGTCAAGTGGGCTTGAAGCGAAGTTGAAGCGAACCGACGGACCCCACGCACTGCAACGGTCAATTTTATAACCGTTGCAGAGTCGTTTGGTGTCCCCGAGGTCACCCTGTCAGTCGGAATAGGAATTTATTGCCTGCACAAGTCGAAGCCCCCTTCGGTCCAAGATCAGAAGGCCTGTCTTCTCTGAAGTTGCATTTTTTACTGTCATTTGTCCATAGGCACACGCACCCCTTTGCTCCAAAGGGCTGCGGGTGGGGGGCTACTGTTGGGAGAATAAGTTTTCCCTTAAACAAGGGCCAAATGACATCAGCCTGACACCGCTGAAGCATGAAGTCAGAGCAGATCCCTCCTACCGAAGTTATTTTCCAAGCAGCAATTAGTCCAAGCCTCCGAACTCCCTTCGGAGTCCTCTAGAGTCAAGCCTCCGGTCTCCCTTTGGAGCTAGCCTCCGAGCTCCCTTCGTAATCCTCCGGAGTCTAGCCTCTGGGCTCCCTTTGGAGCTAGCCTCCATACTCCCTTCGGAGTCCTCTGGAGTCTAGCCTCTGGGCTCCCTTCGGAGCTAGCCTTCGGGCTCTCTTCTGAGCGCTCCAGAGTCAAGCCTCCGGGTTTCCTTCGGGGTTCCTTAGAGTCATCCTCCAGACCCCCCTCCGGTCCCTTTCTAAGCTAAGTCTCCAGGAATCCATTCGGAGTTCAGTTCGGAGCATACTTCGAAGTCCACCTCGAAGTGACCTTCGAAGCCTTTGATGCAGTCTCCACCGGAAGAGCTCCGACCACTACCTCGAACCAGGAAAATATCTTAACTCCGTTGCAGTGTAGAGCCATACCAGGGGCCCCCACCCCTAGTACGTCGTTTAGCTTCTCAGAAGTGATGTTTATCTGACACGTCTGTAAAGCTGTAAAGCTATTTGTATAGTAGTCTAGTCTTCTTTCCCTTCTTGCCCCTATAAGGCCTATAACCTGTAGAGGGCATTTAGGTATTTTTCTTTTAGCCTGCGTGCCTATAAAAGCAGGGCCATGCCCTTCTAATAGACAGACTTGAATAGGCTTAGTAGAGGCAAAACTATGCCAAATCCACTGCAGTCTGGACGGAACCAGTATAAATGCTTTCTCCCTCGATGAGAACCCTTCAAGGTTCACTCTATACACCATATACACACAAAACCTGGTGTAGCTAACGCAATTGCTATAACAATTGTTCTTGTGTTCATTTCAGTACTTTGTGTCACTATTCATGTTCAAGGAAATTTTTGAAGTCTTGTGAATCCTACGGAAATTCAGCTATTGTTGACAACCAAAACCTGATATGAAATCTCTTTTAAATTTGAATTCTAGTTATAACTGAAAATGCTGAAGAGGTTCTGATTTTTAGTTTGTCTCAAATTTATTTTGATTAAGCTAAAAATTGAATCCATTGCAAGTTTGGCAAGCTGTTTCATATTGTGCTAGATTTTAACATTCTGTAGTGTTCCATTATTTGAATCCTTTTTAAGCTGAGTTTGTTCATGGAATGAATTTGTTTTATTGATTAGAATTTTTAGAACTGAAATTGAATAGAAAACCTGAATCAGTAATCTGTTTTGAATATAGTGCAACTATTCATTTTCAGGATTTTTTTTCAGAAATCTTGTAATTCAATTGATTCATCATCTAATATCAGATTTTGAAATTTGTTTGATTTTAAATCTGTTTTCAAGTGATCATCAAGTTTGATATTGCGATCTCTTAGAGGTGTGTTGGGTGATTTGAACAGACTATCCTATTCACGAGAATTTGTTGAGACGCCTATTCACCTCCCTCTAGTCGCCATTCTGATCCCACACCCACGCGGCGACAGAGTACCTGAGTTCACTAAGTTCAATGGTGAGGATAACAAAACCACACTAGAGCATGTAAGTTAGTTTTTAGCACAGTGTGGACAAGCTAGTGGGTGGGACGCTTTAAAACTTAAACTAATTTCCCTCTCACTATCCAGCACCGCTTTCACTTGGTTTTCGGTGCTACCGCCGAACTATGTACAAACATGGGATGAATTGTAGTAGAAGTTCCATGACTATTTCTATACGGGTAAGACCGAGCTTAGGCTTTCACACTTGACATCGGTTAGACAGAAGTCTAACGAAAGTGTCTCCGAGTACATCAAACGCTTTAGAGATACAAGAAACCGATGTTTTAGTCTCAACATTTCGGAGAGAGATTTGGCGGATTTAGCATTCAATGGGTTGCGCTCTGAAATTAAAGAAAGACTAGACAACCAACACTTTTCAGAAGTTAGCCAAGTCTTACAACATGCTCTGGTCCAAGAAGGCCAGGCCAAGGATAAAAAGTTTATTAAGACATTTAACAAGCCTAGGGCTGAAGTCCACATCATGGATCACTCCGACGAGGAAGGATCAGCGGAGGAAGACGATTTTGGCTGATATGTACGCGATCGAATGGGTTTGGAATGCTAAAAGAAAACCCATTACTTGCTCCGAGTTACGACCATCTCCTACCAAGAATCGTCCCAATGAAGTCAAATACTCGTTTGATATAACTAAGTGCGATAAAATATTTGATTTCCTCTTGAAAAACCAGCTTCTCAGGTTGCCTAAAGGTCAAGTCATTCCGTCTACCGACGAGATAAAGAAACGCCCCTACTGTAAGTGGCATGATTCACATTCACATTATACTAACGACTGCAATGTTTTTCATCGACAGGTTCAATCGGCCATAGAGGAAGGACGATTGAAAATAGACCCCAGTCCAAAGATGAAGCTGGACAAAGACCCCTTTCTCGTAAACACCGTCGACCTCAACGAGAAGAGGGTGTTGATTCATCCAGAGTAGGCCGAGTCAACTAAAGGGAAAGCAATCATTATTGGAGAATCGTGCACATGCACACACGTACCAAAGAACCCTGAGGTAGAAGTGTGGAAAAGAAATGTCAACACATATCCTTTGGCTAGGGCTCGCAAGAAGCCGATAGTGACATATCAGATACTATTGAACAAACATCAAAAAAAAGCCAAAGCAACAAACCCCCGCGCAAAAAGGCTAAGACAGCCGAAGGGGCCAGGGCAGTCGAAGGATGGCTTCGGACCACGGTGGCCGAACCCTCCGCACCAAGGCTTTGAACCACGGTGGCTGAGCCCTCCGCACGGCGGCTTCGTACCACAATGGCCGAACCCTCCGCAAAGTGGCTTTGGGCCCCAGTGGCCGAACCCTATGCAGAATGGGTTCGAACCCCAGTGGCTGAACCCTTCACACAATGAGTTCGGAGCCCAATGGCCGGGCTCAACTCTACTCTAAATGAACCCTCTGTTGGGAGGCTTCGGCCCACAATGGCCAAACATACCTCCGACCTGGCAGGATCCTTCGATGATATGGTCCAAAATGCCGTCGACCTAGTCGAACCCCCCTCTGGGCAGTGGGTTCGGATCACAATGGGCGAAGCCACTGGAACCACCGATTCCTCCACCATATAATTGGGCAGGGACCCCGTGGGCTCCATACACCTCACCCCCGGACTATCCTTTGCAATATAACATTGTCTCTTATTTTCCTTCAGAGTATTATAACTAACAAGGACAAACAAATGCAGCAGAAGGGGACATCATCCACAGGCTGTCCGTAGTACCTCCGAACCGACTCACACAGAATGGAGCCGAGGATGGACACAAAGAGGTGAAGGATAGGGAGTCCAAAGTCATCACAGTCAAAGTAGGGTCTCAGGAAGTCCCAATCCCGAGGGCCCCCTTGCCGAAACCCGACAAAGGTAAGTCCCCTAATCCAGCCGAGGCCAGTGCCGGAGCCCAGTCCAATCGGCCGAACGAGGCCGGTCCGACCGATAGGGTCCGCAGCGAAGTTCCCTTCGACTATGAAGCACGCGAGGCTGACCTGGGTGGTACCCCTTCGACCAAAAATACCAGAAAAGGCACAACCATATTGGGCACCCCGGGCATGTCCAAATCACAGAAAAGGCATCTACAATGCCTACAGTCACAAGAAATGCGCGAGAAAAAGGCCAAGGATGAATGAGACTCCATCTTTGAGGAGATCCACCCTCGGCCAACTACAAGACAAGTATGGAGGATCAAGCCGGTTGAGATAACTAACCCGGCTCCTAGTATGAGCGACAATGATGAAGACATACTCGACGACGACTATATGCCCATCTCTAAGGGGCCCACACCTCAGGCAATGGACATCAATGTTGTCATGTTGCCCACTGAGTTCGCCCTGCCACAAGATGAGGCCGAGGTTGCTTAGTTGAACCTCGGGCCACGCAATAGTATTTTTGAGAAACCCGAGGATACGGCTCGCCACCTAAAGCCTCTCTACGTCAGGGGTCACATTGACGGGAAGCCGATCTCCAGAATGCTTATCGATGGTGGTGCCACTATTAACCTAATTCCTTACTTGCTATTGAAGAAACTTAGCAGGGAAGAGGAGGACTTAAAGAAAACTAACCTAATGCTCAACAGCTTCAACGGCGAGAGTTCTGAGGCCAAGAGCATACTCTCCATGGAGTTGACAATAGGCAACAAGATTTTTCCAATGGCATTCTTCGTCATTGACGTGCAAGGTAACTACATCGTACTGCTCGGGCGTGACTGGATTCACGCAAATTGTTGTATTCCTTCTACTTTGCACCAATGCTTGATACGGTGGGATGGCGATGATGTAGAGGTCATACCAGCAGACACTTCATCCCAAGAAGCATTGGCTGATGTTTCCATCGACGCTATCCACAACAAAGTAGAATGTCTATCGGGTAGGGACATTTTGGATTATGACTTCGTTAGTATATCCGGGGGATGTTTCGTACCCGTGTCTGTAAAGACGGCTGGTGTAGCATGGCTATTTCTAAATTAATAGTCATGTCTAGCAGAAGTAATCTAGATTGGCTAAAGTCTCGTGTGGAGCAATATCGGTCTGCTAAAGATGGTATTGCTGAGGCCATCGAAGACTTTAGCGAAGTAAAAAAATTAGGACAAGGTTTTGCGTCGGCTGATCCTTACAAGAAGTCGACATAGGCAATGGTAGCATTCCAAGGCTGACTTTTGTAAACCAACATTTGCAGGCTGATGAGAAGGTTGATGTAATAAAGTTTCTTCGGTCGTACATCGGTTGTTTCACATGGGAGTATAGCGAGATTCCCGAATTAAGCCGCGAGCTCGTAGAGCATCGACTACCTATCAAAACCGGGTTTAGGCCTTATAAACAGCCTCCTCGTCGCTTTAATTTGGCCGTCTATGACTGAGTTAAAGAGGAGATAGAAGGACTACTCAAGGCTGAGTTTATTAGGCCTTGTAGGTATGCTAAATGGGTCGCTAACATTGTGCCTGTAGAAAAGAAGGGGAGTGGCAAAATACGAGTTTGTATTGATTTTAGGGATCTAAACAAGGCCACTCCAAAGGACGAGTATCCCGTGCCAATAGCTGACATGTTGGTCAACAACGCTTCAGGACACAAGGTACTTAGTTTTCTTGATTGCAACACTGGTTATAATCAAATTTTTATGGCCGACGAGGACGTCTACAAGACAACATTTTGATGCCTTGGTTTTGTCATCTTGTTTGAGTGGGTCGTTATGACTTTTGGTTTAAAGAATGTTGGCGCTACATATCAACATGCTATGAACTTGATCTTTCATGACTTGTTAGGAGTTATGATAGAAGTATACATAGATAATGTTGTAGTCAAATCGGATGCTATGGGTAACCACTTAGCCGATTTGAAAGTTGCTTTTGATAGGATGCAACAATATGGCTTGATAATGAACCCACTCAAATGTGCTTTTGGTGTGTCGGCAAGAAAGTTCTTAGGATTCATGATTCATGAAAGAGGTATTGAAATTGATCCTAAGAGGCTTGAAAAGATTAGAAAGTTTGTAGTGCCGACATGCAAGAGAGATGTGCAAAAGTTGCTAGGCAAGATGAATTATTTGTGTCGCTTTATATCTAACTTGTCTAGCAAAATCGATGCTTTTGTCCCTATACTCCGGCTAAAAAATGAAGCCGAGTTCACTTGGGGGACAAGTCAGCAAAATGCCTTCGAAAGGATTAAAGAGTGCTTGTCATCGCCGCCCGTGATGAGAGCACCGAAGGCCGGAATTCCCTTTTGGTTGTACATCGCTATAGAAGATAGCGTGATAGGAGCCGTGCTAACCCGAAGTGTTGTTTACCGATAACGCCTTCGCCGAGTGTTGTTTGCCGAGTGCAACACTCGGAGAAGCGTATGCCGAGTGCAAACAAGGATTCGCCGAGTGCCTTTGGCACTCGGCAAACATGGCGTTTCCCATAGTACCTCCTGCTTAAATTTCAACAAGAACGAAAAATTAAAGAAACCTTGCTGTTACTAATAATGGGGTGAATTTTATTTGTTTTAATTAGTTGTTGGCAGCAAAGAGGGAGATGTTGTCGTGGATCATTGCAACAATGCTTGCAACCGCTTGTGCACCAAGGAAGCTGGCACAACCACCGTTGTTGCTTAATAAAGTGCAGGCCATGGCCATGTCACCCATGTGGTGATAAATAAATTGGATATGAATATCATATTTAGGTTCATTATTGTCTGTCACTTTGTATTTCCAATAAGAATGGAGCCGAATCATCACGATACAAGTGCCACATTCTCTCTTCAGAATGTACAAGTCGTGATATATGCTTGCCTAATAAATAAACTCATTGCCTGGTCTGACTGGTGTGTTTAGTTTTCTTCTCTTTATGTTTATTAAGTTTTCTTCTATTTATGTGTATTAAGTTATTAAGTTATATATGGTTGTGGTGCTATAACTTATGAAGACACTGATAGAACAAAAAGGTGTGAAGAGTTTGATCGTGTGTGTACTGGTGCTAAGTTTTGTCTTGGGGAAAACCCAATCTGAAACTAATTAAGGGCTGCTGCCCATCGCAAGCTGCATGAAACGAGTATAACACATGTTGTTGGGCAGGTTCAGTATGGGAAACTGAGGGTTCGTTGAGTGCTAAATTGTTTACCGAGTGTAATTCGCAGTGTACTCAGCAAAGACGACTTTTAATTTTGTGAGTATCATATGAAAACACTCGGCAAATAGTTTGAACTCTCGAAACAAATGTATATCGTTCACTACCACACAAATGACCTTTAGTGACGTAGCTTTGGTGTCGGATAAAAGACACGCGTCACTAATTCACGTTTAGTGACATGTGTGTTTATAACCATCACTAAATATAGGTCTTTAGTGACGGGTCTCAATGATATGCGTCACTAATGAGTTGCCAAATTCTATATAGATCTTTAGTGATGGACAACGTTGAGACCCGTCATTAAAGACCTACATTTAATGACGCGTGAATATCTAGGCCCGTCACTAAAGACTGGCGCATACAATTTTTTTTGAATATTTGTATGGGCAGAAGAACACTAGCCCAAAAATATACTCACACTATTATAAAGCATCGTCTCCTCTCTTCAGTCTTTACTCTCAAGCATTCTATAACTTCCCTCTATTGCTCTCTCTACTTGATCTTTACTATTCTCATCTCGATCGAGCTCTATCAATGGTGGACGACGTCACTACAAGATCTACTCGATGGTGACTAGCATTACTTCGTGCTCCTCCCGACCATGAGCTCATCGGTATTGGAATGCTTTAACAAAAGTTACATAGTTATTATAATTGCTTCACCAAATCCTATTGCTTGCTCTCCCCTATTGTTATCACCTCTTTATATCCTTTTTTTATCATTGTTCAACCTCCTCTATTTTGTCTCAAGGTAGAGGCCTCACCGACGATGACCACATGGAAAGCATATCGAGACAACAACAAAAATAATAGAAAGAGCGACTCCATGACCACCTCAGATCTATTCTTCTTTATCATCATTATCTATCGCCTCTCCTCCTCTATTGTGGCTCGGGGTAGAGGACTCGGTGATGATAACCACACGGAAATCACATTGGCACGATGATAAAAATGATGAAAAGAAGCCCTCCATGATCATCTCGGATATAATCATTAACTCATTTGAACTGAAAGAATCTAAACCAAACTGTATAGAACATATCTAAAATGAAAAAAATCTACCTTTAGTGACGCGTGAACATATATACCCGGCACTAATGGTCCATCTTTTGTGACGGGTATAGATCTATGTAAGTCACTAAAGATGACCTTTTGTGACGCATGAACATCTATACCCGTCACTAAAGATACATATAGTGGCGCGTGATCATCTATACCTGTCACTAAAGGTGACCTTTAGTGATGGGTAAAGATTTATGCCCGTCACTAAAGGTAACCTTTAGTGACGGGTGTATCCCATTACCAATGATAGGTAATTGTTACGCGATAAGGGTGACGGATACTATGTCCGTTACTAATGACTATTATATTATTCCATATATAACTAGATAAGTAAACCTCTCGTTTATGACACCGTAATTAGGCATTTCATTTTAGTAACTCCCACGTGCATGGAATTTTGAACATGCACCTAAACGGAAACAAATAATTAAATAAACATGTACACAAGATAACACTTCTATCAGACAAATGTATATCGTTGTTCACTGTATTGTTCGCTACTGGAAAATTAGAGTGTTTTGATGGCTTAATCAATCTTCAACGGTTTTCGCAAAGCCGATGAAAGAAAAATAACAGATCAATCCACCAAAATAGATTAGATGCTGCAGCTAGCATGAATGCGATGCTCAAAACATATCGATTGACCAATTGGTTAATGAAGCAAAGGACAAGTTATGAAATGAGACTTGTCCTGATGTTATGAAATGATACGTAGATATTGTGATAAAAATTTAAAGATGTTTTGTGAAAGTTCTCATGTAGGATGTTAAGAAACCAAAAATTATCTGAGGAGTTAGGGTTTTGTGAAGGAATGGATTAGGTTTGAAAGCAAATCAATGGTTAGGTATTTGTTTGTATTTAAAACTTTTTCTATAATCAAAATACAATGTAACTCATCTCATGCAAAAATTTGGTATTTTTATGAGTCAGTTTAATAGTTTTAATTTTTTCCACCGTATAAATTTAAATAGGTCAAATTTGAACTGCGAGTGCATGAAATAATAAACAACAATTTATAGAAAAATAATATTCATGTTTCTAAGTCTATTTTTAGGTCTTATCCACTAAATTGATTTTTTTGAAGAAAATCTAAGTTACGACATCAATCGATAACATGTAGCTTGATGGTTTTTTAATTTAAAAAACAAAGAAAGACTGAAAAACATAAGACCTATCATGACATTATTATATGATATGTAGATGGTATTATAAAAATTTAAAAATGTTTTGAAAAAACTGTCATGCGGGATGTTAACATACTAGCTATACATCAAATTGATATCATTTTTGGGGTATGATGTGTTGGTAATATTGCACGCAAGCTAGATAGGTGACAAATAAGACGTTGCAGCCTGCAGGTGATGCTTAGAATAGATCGAATGACCAATGCAAGTGGTAAATGAAGCAAAGGAAAAGTTGCACACATGCATGCTCCCGTGCATCTCACTTTATCGTCGTCATCACCTCTCCTCCTCTATTGTGGCTCAGGGTAGAGACCTCACTGATGATGAACACATGGAAATCACATTGGAACGATGATAAAATGATGAAAATAGACCCTCCATGATTATCTCGGATCTAATCGTTAACTCATTTGAACTAAAATAATATAAACAAACTGTATATAATAGATGTGAAATGAAAACTGTCACACGGAATGTTAACATAGCTATACTTCAAATTGAAAATTTCAAAGCTAACAGATTCATTCTCTAACCCCTACAGTAGTGGCGGGCATCTAATGGCCCGCCACTACAGTGGTTTTGCCCAACGCCACTACAGTGACAGTTTGTAGTAGTGTAATTCCTCCTTAGAGAATCCCCGGTTTCTTAACATCCTATGTGAAACTTTCGAGAAATATTTTTAAATTTTCTTTCACAACCTAGATTTTTTAAATTTTCATTCAATTTAGTGGATACGAATTAAAAATGAACTCAAAAATAGGAATGTGATTTTTTATAATTTTCGGTTCATTATTTTAGGCGGTTGCAATTCAAATTTCACCTATTTCAATTTAAATCCTAGGAACATAATTTATGAATTAAAAATAACAAACTGACATAAAATAATGATAAAATTTACATGGATGGTAGTAGTCGTGCTTTACCCATCATCTGCATACAATGCAAGCAGTAGGAAATTTGACATATTTCAATACTAGCAGCCACCGATTACTTCATGAAATGGGTAGAAACTGTTCCACTCAAAAAGGTAACTTTTGCCAATGCCATCGAGTTCATCAAAGAGCACATAGTATACGTATACCAGTTCGGGATCCCTCAGACCATCACCATGGATCAAGGGTCAATCTTCATATCTGAGGAGTTCCAGTAATTTGCAGACGGTATGGGAATCAAGCTTTTAAATTTGTCGCCATATTATGCGCATGCCAATGGGCAAGCTAAAGCACCCAATAAAAGTTTGATCAAGTTGATAAAGCGAAAGATTAATGAACAACCGAAGCATTGGATTCAGTCCCTATCAGAAGCACTTTAGGCCTGTCGGATGGTGCATTATGGGTCCACGCTAGTGCTACCATATCAGTTAGTCTATGTCCATGAAGCAGTACTGCCTTGGGAAAGTAACATCAGCTCAAGAATGATAGTACTACAAGATCAGCTTACAACTGATGATTACTATAAGTTAATGACAGATGACCTACATGACTTAGCGCGAAACCGATTGAGAGCCCCAGAGAAGATTGAAGAGAACAAAGCAATGATAGATAGGAATTACAACAAGAAAGTAGTACCCAAGTCATTTGAAGAAGGAGACCTTGTGTGGAAGCAAGGATAAATTCACATATAAAGCATTCAAGACAGAAGGAGTGAATAAAAGTTTGCGGTATAGTGTTACAAGCAAAGGTTCAAGGCTACATGACAATCGGTGAGTACAAAACAAACAGTTCAAGATAAGTATTGGCAGATATCCTCAACCGTCTAATTTCGAATGTTGTCTATATCACCGATGATCGGCCTGTCTTCAGCATTAGAGCCCGGGACTAGTTTGATGGCATGGTGACACTGATGTGCATAGCGAGCGGCATTGGCGAGACGGTGCTCCTGCGCTTCGATCCGATCTAGGAAGGCAGCTAGTATATTATCTTCATAAGCTATCTTCACTCGGACTTCCCCCAGCCATGCGACCAAATCAGACTCCTCAGCCTTCTGCTAGGATATGGTTATGATTTTTCTGTACAATTTGGTTCATTATTTCATATACCTACAGTTTAATTTTGACATGTTTCAATTTAAATCCTAGAAACAAATTTAATTAACTAAAAACAGCAATCTGAGCTAGAAAATTGCCAAATGCGCTTCTCTTTATGTTTATTAAGTTATATTAAGTTTTCTTCTTTTTATGTTTATTAAGTTATTAAGTTATATACGATTGTGGTGCTATAACTTATGAACCAACACTGATAGGACAAAAAGGTGTGAAGAGTTTGATCATGTGTGTACTGGTGCTTAATTTTGTCTTGGGGAATCCCCAATCTGAAACTAATTAAGGGCTACTGCCCATCACAAGCGGCAAGAAATGACTATAACACATGTTGTTGGGAGGGTTCAGTACAGGAAACCGAGGGTTCGTCGATTTCTAAATTGTTTGCCAAGTGTAATCCACAGTGTACTCAGCAAAGATGACTTTTAATTTTCTAAGTGTCAGATGAAAACACTCGGCAAATAAAATCTTTGTTGAGTGTCCACTTTAAAGACCCTCGGCAAAATATGATACCGCTCATTTGAGCGCCGCCACCACCTGCCGCTAGAGAACCTTCCAAGCCCTACACCATGGAGATCCCACGGCCACCGAGTGCCGCCCCTAAGCCCCGTCATATGCACTGCTCCGACCTCTCCCAGCGCTTGTAGAGAAGGAGAGTGATGAAGGGAGGACACCGTCTAGGGAGCCTTCGCTGCAACTCGACCATGTCTCCATCTTATCCTTCTTCTCCTTCCAATTCTCTAGAAAAATTAGTTTGTAGGAGCAAGAGGTATAGGAGAGGTGGGAGTGCAACCTTATTTAAAATTAGTCTTTGCCTTCTATTCCTAACTGTTTGCTTCTATTGTCAATGAATAGGTTAATTTGTGGAGGCAAGCAGGCACTCCGTAGATGTGCTCCCATGGGATAGACTCACACAGAGAGTGTAGATTATTCCATATATAACTAGATAAGTAAACCTCCCGTTTACGACACTGTAATTAAGCAGTGCATTTTAGTAACTCCCACGTGCATGGAATGTTGAACATGCACCTAAATGGAAACAAATATTGAAATAAACATGTACACGAGTTAACATATGCATCTATCAGACAAATGTATATCATTGTTCACTGTATTGTTCGCTACTAGAAAATTATAGTCTTTCCACGATTTAATAAATTTTCATCGGTTTTTGCAAAGTCGATGAATGAAAAATAACAGATCAATCCACCAGAACAGATTAGACGCTACAACTAGCATGAATGCGATGCTCAAAACATATCGATCAACCAAGTGGTCGTTAATGAATCAAAGGACAAATTGCGCATATATGCGTGCTCCCGTGCATGTGACTGATTGAGTGACTAGTATATATCAGTGGTACTGCACGATCTTATCGAGTAGGTAGCACAACGTACAAGAGCCACACACCATATGTACACGTGTAACACGTCACTTATGGTCCACCTCACAGTGTAGTGACACTACTAGAAAACTCCCCCTGTAGCTACGCCAGAATTAGGGTCTAGACACGCTTTATTTCATCTCTATGTCAATATAGACATGCTTTCATAAAGCGTGTTAGAAGCCTCTTCGTACGTACCGCATCAGACCTTGTAGAGATGAATTATTTATGTGTTTCTATGAAAGAAAGAGACAGTCTATAAACACGTTATTTGCATATCTATAAAGTTAGATACAATTTAGTAGACACATGTATAAAACGTCTGTAGTGGTGTAGTTACGTAGTATTGTGACATTTCATTCACGTTAAAAAATGTAGATACAATTTATAGATACATATACAAATTATATCTAATAATATAGATGCGTTTTATAAGGACGCCTTATTGCGCAGTAATAAGTATAGAGACAAATTTGTAGAGCGCGGAACGTGACGTGGCAGATGATGTGGCACGTGACGTGGCAGATGACATGGAATATGATGTGGCAGATGATGTGGCAAATTACGTGGAAGATGATGTGGTGATTGACGTGGCACGTGACATGGCGGATGATATGGCAGGTGACACATTTTGTATTAACACCACAATGCGTGTTAACAAATGTAGAAACAATATCATAGATACATTATAATTACACGTCTACGGATATAGACATGTTTAGTAGTTACATCACATTGTGTATTTAGAATTATAGAGATGGTTTATAGATACATATATTTTCATGTGTACTAATATATAATGATTTTTTATTTGCATACATAATTGTAATATATATTTATATTTTATTATCAGATAATGTTTTATAAATAAATGATCTATTGGAAATAATTGACCAACAATTATTTGCTTCAACAAAAATATGGACCAATCAGAATACACAAAGACTACATATTGAAGTCAATCATTATTGCATTCCCTTGATCAGTATCAAGCCAATAAGGAAAAGTTGCTAACAATTTCATTTCATTTGACAACTATGTATCATAACCTTGAATCTTTGTAATACATATGCATAAATATTGTAAGAAAGCAATGCACATCGTGGCAAATACAAATTTGGTACATGTATTTGCACGGGATGGTATTATTCATGCAAAAGCTTCTCCAAACTGAACATATGTTTAACTCTTGTTCAACAAAACATCAGCATTATGGTCACCAGGAGTGTTGGCTCATCATTTCAGTGGGAATCTTTTCCCTGTAAACCACATGGCTTCAGGTTCTTTGTAACACCCCAAGAAATAAAAACAAATAAAATAAAAGAAAAATATTATTTAAATCATTTCTGAATTTATTATTAAAGGAAAAATCACAAAAGAGCCCAAATAAAGCCAAACAGGGAGAAATACTCAAAATCTGGACTTGAAAATTTTATGAGATGAACTAGAGGCCAAGACATAATTTTAGGAATTTTTACAAATTTTTACCAACAGTGATTCAACCCTTAATCAAATAAATGAATTACTGGATTTAATTTAAATCAGAAAACAATTTTAAGTGCTTAGTGGGCCTTAACCCTGAATTCGCTCTCAACCCAGCCCAGCCCAATGTTGAGCCACTGACAAGCGGGGTCCGCCTGTCGGCGCACCTCCCCTCTCTCCTCCCCGCGCTCGCGCTCCACTTGGCCCACCTGTCAGCCTATCGCACCCACCCCCGTCCCTCTGACCGACGGGACCCGCCTGTCGGCCTTCCCTTTTCTGTTTCGGCCGCCGACAGGTGGGGGCCACCTGTCGGGATCGTCTTCCCCGAAGGAAAGGGATCCCCCTTTCCCTCACCGGCGACACCTCCTTCCAAATCCGCCGCCGCCAGCTCCCCCTTGCCAAACCGACGCCCGATCTCGACTTGCCAAACTCCGGTGACCCCTTTCCAACCAAAGACGACGTGTTTTTGCGCAAATGGAAGCATATCCGAGGAAAAAGGGAACCTCGCCGGAGAAGGAAACAAGCCCTCGGGTTCCCCGGCATTCCCTTCCATTTGGACGCCGGCGACCCCCTATAAAGACCCCCTCGGCTCACCCCACTTCGCCCACACCGCCTTTACGCACGCCCTCGCTTTCCAGAGCTCCGGCGCAGAATTTCGGCCCCTAGCTCTACTCCGCCTCTAGCCACCACTCACCGGCAATCCAGGCCACCGCGCCCCTCGCCGTCGCCACCTACGTGACCACCAAGGCCCGCCCGTCCTTGGCCACGCATCCATTGGTCGGAAGGACCACCGGATCGCCTCGCCGCCGACAAACCCGAACGGTTCCACCGCCCCTCGTCGACGCCGGTCGCCGTCAGCTCGCCGTCGCCGACATCACCGGTATCTTCGTGTTCCCCGTCTCCCCCTCTCTCCATTTTCGCCATCGCCTAGGGCCATAGGCCTCGCCGTCGCCGGTAATCCCTCGCCGTAGCTCCACCGGAGTCGGGGAAGAAGGGGTAAATTACCCCTTCGCCGCGTGCCGTGCCGGATCCCTCGCGGACCGCACGATCTCGATCTCACGGCCCGGAGTAAATCCCCGTGGGATTTAATCCTGGCCCTCGATCTGAGTCAAAGCGGTATCGCTCGCTCTCAGCCGTCGATCGCCACTTAAATCCCAGAAGTGATCTCGAGCGTCCACGCGTACCGGTTCGGTATGATTTAATCGTGGCCGTCCGTTTTCATTTAAGGGATCCCGCCTCGCGCCTGGCCGCCAGATCTGGATCCAACGGATCTGGTTGATCCGCTCCACGCGCACAGTAGCGCGGTCCACCGTGGGCCTGGCTCACCGTGGACCAGAGCCCATTTCCTGTTTAACGCACATACTTTCTGCAAATAAAAGAGTGATGAAGTGATGTTACACTCGTTACTTTCATCATGCATATAAATGATAAATAAAAGGGTGGTACCTTATGTACCAGCAAGGGATACTCAGTTTCTACAAACTCTTAGCAGTACAACACATATGGTTTCATGAAAGATTACATGTCGAAGGTATTAAATTTGTTGGAACCCTAAATCAATGTCATATCTAAACTCATGGAGACGATAAGCAGTAAATTGATAAGCAGGCCGGAGATTAGGATGAAGGCATGGCAATACCTAGAGTGGAGATGGTGATGACGAGAACTTGAGGATGCCGGCGAGCAGGTGCGGCCGTGCGGTTGCCGGCGCCCGAGCCTCTCGGAATTGGATGTATAGCAAGAGAGGTAAAAGGAGAATGTGCGGTTGCCGTGCAGTTGCGAGGTTTCCGGGTGTTGAATAAGGCAAGGATTTCAATGTATAGGAGGTAAAAATGTTTGGCGCGCAACCTGGCGCCAAAAATTTTCGGTACTGTATTCGTTACTAGCACAAAATACAATTGCATGTACAAAAATATCAAGAAGTTAGCAGTAGCACAGATGGATGTTGGCACTGGTTGGTAAGATGGCAACCCATGTTCGATCCCTGGAGTCACCATATTTTTAGTTTGTTTTTCAAATATGTTTCTATCCTTCAATACAATTTTAAAATCAAGTATTTCATCTTAACAAACATTACTCAAATTTTGTTCCTATTTTTAGACTTTATAAAGTTATAGAACATAGTTTTTTAAAAAAACTGGGCACAAAAACATGAATATGATTATTCTATAATTTTGGTACATAGTTTGAGGTACTTGTAGTTCAAATTTGACATATTTCGATTTAAATCGTAGGAACACGACTAATGTGTTAAAAATAACAAATTAAATGGATCTAGAAAATTACAAACATTTTATATGGAATGAGATAAGTTGTACTTTAATTATAAAAAAATTAAAGTTGAAATGACTTTTTATCATAAATTTGCTTTCGACCCGAACCTATTCCTTTTGAAAACTGTAATTCAATTCCTGTCATGAGAAGGTCGAGTTTCTTAACATCCTTTATCACAACTTCGTTGAAACATTTTCAAATTTTTATCATAGAATGTACGCATAATATAATAGCACCATGACAAATCTCGTATTTTTCAGACTTTATTTGATTTTCTTAGAATTTAAGAACCCTTAACCTCTGTATTACCGATCGAGTTTCACAACATAGTTTTTCGGAAAACTTTGAATTTAGTGTATGGGAACAAAAAATTTGACATATTTCGATTTAAATTGTAGGAACACGACTAATGTGTTCAAAATAGCAAATTAAATGGATCTAGAAAATTACAAACATTTTATATGGAATGAGATAAGTTGTACTTTGATTATAAAAAAATTAAAGTTGAAATGACTATTTGATCATAAATTTGCTTTCGACCCGAACCTATTCCTTTTGAAAATTGTAATTCAATTCCTATCATGAGAAGATCAAGTTTCTTAACATCCTATGTCACAACTTCGTTGAAACATTTTCAAATTTTTATCATAGAATGTATGTATAATATAATAGCACCATGACAAATCTCGTATTTTTCAGACTTTATTTGATTTTCTTAGAATTTAAGAACCCTTAACCTCTGCATTACCGATCGAGTTTCACAACATAGTTTTTTGGAAAACTTTGAATTTAGTGTATGGGAACAAAAATTTGACATATTTCGATTTAAATTGTAGGAACACGACTAATGTGTTCAAAATAGCAAATTAAATGGATCTAGAAAATTACAAACATTTTATATGGAATGAGATAAGTTGTACTTTGATTATAAAAAAATTAAAGTTGAAATGACTATTTGATCATAAATTTGCTTTCGACCCGAACCTATTCCTTTTGAAAATTGTTATTCAATTCCTATCATGAGAAGGTCAAGTTTCTTAACATCCTATGTCACAACTTCGTTGAAACATTTTCAAATTTTTATCATAGAATATATGTCTAATATAATAGCACCATGACAAATCTAGTATTTTTCAGACTTTATTTGATTTTCTTAGAATTTAAGAACCCTTAACCTCCGTATTACCGATCGAGTTTCACAACATAGTTTTTCGGAAAACATTGAATTTAGTGTATGGGAACAAAAAATTTGACATATTTCGATTTAAATTGTAGGAACACGACTAATGTGTTCAAAATAGCAAATTAAATGGATCTAGAAAATTACAAACATTTTATATGGAATGAGATAAGTTGTACTTTGATTATAAAAAAATTAAAGTTGAAATGACTATTTGATCATAAATTTGCTTTCGACCCGAACCTGTTCCTTTTGAAAATTGTAATTCAATTCCTATCATGAGAAGGTCAAGTTTCTTAACATCCTATGTCACAACTTCATTGAAACATTTTCAAATTTTTATCATAGAATGTATGTATAATATAATAGCACCATGACAAATCTCGTATTTTTCAGACTTTATTTGATTTTCTTAGAATTTAAGAACCCTTAACCTCCGCATTACCGATCGAGTTTCACAACATAGTTTTTCGGAAAACTTCGAATTTAGTGTATGGGAACAAAAAATTTGACATATTTTGATTTAAATAGTAGGAACACGACTAATGTGTTCAAAATAGCAAATTAATTGGATCTAGAAAATTACAAACATTTTATATGGAATGAGATAAGTTGTACTTTGATTATAAAAAAATTGAAGTTGAAATGACTTTTTGATCATAAATTTGCTTTTGACCCGAAGCTATTCCTTTTGAAAACTGTAATTCAATTCCTGTCATGAGAAGATCGAGTTTCTTAACATCCTATGTCACAACTTCATTGAAACATTTTCAAATTTTTATCATAGAATGTACGTATAATATAATAGCACCATGACAAATCTCGTATTTTTAGACTTTATTTGATTTTCCTAGAATTTAAGAACCCTTAACCTCTGCATTACCGATCGAGTTTCACAACATAGTTTTTTGGAAAACTTCGAATTTAGTGTATGGGAACAAAAAATTTGACATATTTCAATTTAAATCTTAGGAACACGACTAATGTGTTCAAAATAGCAAATTAAATGGATCTAGACAATTACAAACATTTTGATATTGTAAAGTTGCATTTGCACCAGAAAAGTTGGTATTTTGTATTCTGAAGATAGTGGTTGCCGTGTGGTCAAATTAACTGAAGAAACCAGCATATACAACATGACCACGAAATTTTCGCAAATTTGCATTTGCACCAGAAAAATTGGAATTTTGCTCAGATTAACTGAAGATGATAGCATGACATAAGCATACAATCTGATCAGTCAAATTAACTAAAGATACCACATGCAGTCAAATAGATGTGCCATTAGTAATTCTTACATATATGATCCAGCCATGAGTCATTAGTTCATTAGTTCAACCACCAACCTAACAAAAGGTACCAGCGATCTATCAATAACAACATCCATCATTAAGTAACCAAAAGATACGATCGATCATCAACAACAACAACCACACCTAACTAAACAAAAGATTACAACATCCACCAGCACTAACTAACTATCACGCATTGTCCATGTCATTTAGAACACATCTTGTCGATCACTATGTCAAGTTTGTCCATCAATACGTCCAGCTTCTCGATCACGCAGTCTAGTTGTACAATCATTAGGTCTAGATAGTGCTGCATGATTGCAAGAAGATAGAAACATTGAAACTCAGATAAGTAACTCATAAATAAAATATTAAATATACTATGAATGCACACTGATATAGCAATGTAAAATAACTGAAGTATCAGAAGTTCTTGCCTTAACACTCATCTTGCTGCCACTTGCCTCTACAATTTTTCCTTTGCCACCAATTCCCTCTGTAGTTTTTCCTTTGCCACCAATTCCCTCTGCAGTTTTTCCTTTGCCACCACTTCCATCTATAGTTTTTCCTTTGGCATGACTTGCCTCAACAGTTTTCCCTTTGGCATGACTTGCCTCTACAGTTTACCCTTTACCTTGATGCGGCATGTCGTCGTCCGAGTCCAAGTCTAACTGAAGAACCACATGCTTCCTTTTGGAGGTTGGCGCGCAATCGCAAGGGCGGCCTTCGACCTTAACCTTACCATACTAGCAAACCTCACAGACCCCGCTTGATGTAGTAGATGACCCAGTGTTCTGTTCAATCTTTGGAACCACATACTTTTTTCGACTTTTGTATGACGCCGAAACCTCCCCAATTTGTCCCTCTTCAACTCTTTGTTAGGAGGACCCATCACTAGAAAAATGCTTGACTGCTCGGCAAATGAATAGTCAACAAGAGTTTAATTCAAGAAATTAGATAGAATACATTTTTGAAAACTGCATGACAGTGAATACTACTGCTCAAAGGTATAGTTTTGAAGCACTTTTCAATTAGATGAAAACAGCTGATTAGACAAATACAGAAGGATATGTTCACTGATTGAATTTATAACAAAATGAAATCACAAATATGCTGATTCATGTTTATGGTACCCTACTACTCAAATATCAGTATTAAGTATCCCCCACTCATAGCAGTAGTGACACTACATAATTCAGATTGAAACTAACCAGTATGCTCCAAAGTAATCAGAGGTTTTCAAAAAAATCAGCAGAAACTGAATTCAACCAGTTTGTGATATAACATTGAGTATTCAATCACAACAACCAACATTCAAGCTTGGGTATTCAGTCTTGATTACTCATTTCACTTGAAACATCAAGTAAACATTAAGATTTGATTCAGTACACTAAATTTCAGAAATGCTACAGATAACCAAACTAAAAACTGATACTTCATACTAATACTCACAAGAAACATAAAAATTAGAAGGATATATCTTCAAGACTTCAAATAAGTTCACAATACTCAGAAAATGATTCTAGCAAAACCAGAGAGAAATTACTTGAACTGAACATCTATCTTTTGAGCAGGTAATATTGAACCAAATTACTCAATCTCAAATGCAATTTTGTTCGGTGCATAAATATATTTTTCTGCATCTGTGATGATATAACTAGCAGCCTTTCAAGCATTGGCACTATTCTTCAATCAACAAAAGAGATAAGGTCAATGATAAAGTGGAGGCGCACCTCGAGGTCTAGCGAGTGGCCACGAATGGCCACAACCCCCAAGTCGCAGTGGCGCAGGGAGCCCCCAAGCGCACGAAAGAGTGAGTGTGGCGGGGGTCTAACCGACGGGCGGCGGCCGACCGACGATGGCCAACCGACGGCGCCCAACGGTGACGGCGGGGCTTCTGGCAAGCGAAGGGTACGACGCGCGATGAAAGGGGATTGGGGAATATTGGGGAGAAGAGGAGGCGTCACGGGCGGCGAAGGGTTAAATACTAAATAAAAGTATACATATAAAAATGCTGCTTGCACAATACTTTCAAGAAAGCATCGATAGTCCAATGGTAGAGGACAGGCTGTTTGAAGCACAGGTTCGGCGTTCGAACCTTAGAAACAGCAGGATTTTTGGAATTTTTTAACATACCCCCATTCAGTTCAAAATTCATGCTTAGATTTTTTTCAACTAAAACTGGAGCTGTTGATAAATTGAGTGTATTAAGTTTTTCATTGATTGAAAACAAAGTTTACATTGTAAAATCTGAATAAGAGCATTGACAACTTTCTACCAATTCTATCCACAATCATGGATGACAAATAACACTTTGACAAAAACAACATCTGGAGTTGTTCACATGTTGAGAGTATTATTTTTTTTAATTAAAAACAAAGTATACATTGTAAAATCTGAATCTGGAGTATTGACAACTTTCTACCAATTAAAATCATGGCTTACAAAAATGCACCCTGTAATCTCTGTTTGAAGAAAAGATGAATTAAAAACTGAACTTTTACACTATGCAATCAACATTTCAGAACTTAACATCAACAGAATACCAACGCAACAGAATTGCCACCATTCAACTATGCAATCTAATCTGTTTCCTCTTCCAACAATTCAGCACCCATGTCAAAATTATCACGTGGTATAACTTTCACCACCGTGTATCACGATTCAGCTCTTGGATCTTGGACATAAAATACTTGTTGCACTTGTGAAGAGAAGACAAAAGGATCATGCTCTAATTTTTGTCCTGTGTGTATCGTTCTAGAAAAATTCACAAGGGTAAATCCAAACTCATCTTTTCGTAACCTAGCCTGATGATGAACTATCATACCATTCACCTTTGAAAAGCACTACCTTGTACTCTGCATATGACAATTCAATTATATCTGACAATCTACCATAATAATGCACACCATCATGTGCGATGTTCACTATACCACTATTCTGTGTCAAGCGTGCAGCCTCACGGCTCATAGTGTGGAACCTAAAACCATTAATAGTGAATCCACTTCATCTCACACCATGTCTTCTAGGTTTAGCAGCCAATTCTCTAACCTTTCCCGTTATGCTTTTTCCATCCCCTAGGATAACTTGTTTGTACAAATGCATTTAATTATATCCAATTCAGCTATTAATTAATGGTGTGTGCATAAAATGCACCAATTTAAGATGTACACACCTTTTGCTCTAACCAATCAGGAAAGTGTTCATCGGTCAACTTCTCAATGGAACAAGGTGTCAAATTGGTTGATGGCCCCAGCTTGCTTTTCTCCTCTTCCAAGAACTCTCTACAAGAATAGGATCAGTGTCATGTCATCAATAAGTTACTACAAAATAACCAAAACCTGGAGAAATATAAGAACAGACCTACGTAAATCCTCAAGTTCATCGAAATGTCGCAAGACATATCGGTGTGCCTGAAAAAGAAGATGCTTATCAACGTTGACCACAATACACTTTCCAATTGGTTCACCAACACTATCAAACAAGTACAAGCCTTTTTTTCATGAGAAGATTCAGGATTTCTAGATGGCCTAGTAAGACGAGTTGTTACTTCTAAAAATCTTGAACAAAAGTCCAAGCATTCCTCCATGTAATATCCTTCAGCAATTGATCCTTCTGGGAGAGCTCTATTCTTGACAAGTGCCTTTAGCCGAACAAAAAACCTATATGCAAATATGCAATTATGAACATGTGTAAGTTGTCGAAATGATTTATTGACAACAACAGTGCAAACTAAATGAAGTTTCATACCTTTCCATGGGGTACATCCATCAATACTGAACAGGGCCACCATGTTTAACTTCTTCTACCAAATGCACCATCAAATGCACGCTCACAGTAAAAAATGATGGCAGGAAAGTTCTTTCCATATCACATAGTGTCATCACAATACTCTCTTGAAGCTTTACCAACTCATCAACATCTATAACTTTGGAACACAACATCTTGAAGAAATTAGATAGTTCAACAACTATCCTCATGACATCTTTGCTAGGGTAACAGGATCGGAGCGCCACCGGTAGAATGTCATGTAGTAAAACATGATTGTCATGACTCTTAAGTCCACTTAATGTAAAGTCTTTCATGTTCACACACCTAGATATGTTTGATGCATATCCATCAAGGGTCCTAAGGTTTTTAATTACTGAGCAAAGGATCTCCTTTTTCTCTCTAGACATGGTAAAAGGTGCATCAGGAATCGTCTGCTTTCCATCATTATGTACAACAGGATGAAGATCCTCTCGAATTATAAGTTCAACTAAATCTAGTCGTGCATTAAGGTCATCCTTTGTTTTATGACAAATAGCTAACAAAGTTGAGATAAAGTTGTCGCTCACATTTTTCTCTAAGTGCATTACGTCTAGATTATGTCTTAATCTATTCTGTTCCCAATATGGTAGATTAAAGAACACTGACCTCTGTTTCAACCAATCTTTAGGATTCTTCACCTCCTAACTAAAACTACCATTTGACTCATTATTTTGTCCTTTTTTTTACGCTTGTGTTTCTTAGCACTTTCATCTGCCACTTCCTTATTCTTGCTTTTCTTGTTATCCTTCTTTGCTATGCTCACCTTTTTCCCTAGCACAAACTCTCTCCCTTCTAACATTTTAAGAATAGTGCTGACACTCATTGTTTTAGGTGCAAGTTCAGTCTTTATGGAGCCATCAAACTGCATCCTTTGCCTTCGGTATCTATGATTTTCTGGCAGCCATCGACGATGACCTATATAGCATGACTTTTTACAATGCTTTAGGCGAAATGATTTTGTCGCTGGACCACAAGCAGGACAGGCATATGTACCACCTGTGCTCCATCCACTTAGGTAACCTAATGCTGGAAAATCATTTATAGTCCACAAATGTGCAGCTTTGAGATGAAACTCTTTTTTCGAAGAGGCATCAAATGTTTCAACTCCATCCCACAACAGTAAAAGCTCATCAATTAGGGGCTACAAATATACATCTATATCATTACCAGGAGAATCTGGTCCAGGGATGATCATTGACAACATGAAAGATGTTTGCTTCATGCAGATCCAAGGTGGTAGGTTGTAAGGAACGAGCATTACTGGCCATGTACTGGGCTTCAAATTATGATTCCCAAAAGGGTTAAATCCATCACTTGCAAGACCAAGGCGTACATTTCGAGCATCTACTGCAAATTCAGGATGCCTATCGTTAAATTCTTTCCAAGCTTCACCATTTGCTGGATGTCGTAGTTTTCCATCTTTTGTTCATGCCTCCTCATGCCATCGCATATCATCTGAAGTTTTCGTAGTTGAAAATAACCTCTGGATGAGGAAAATACCGTAATACTTTTGTTGGTTTCCTTTTCCCCTTTGGTTTAGCTGATGAGGAATTCTCTTTAACAACTTTCCAACGAGAGCTCCCACACACATGGCAAACATCGTTTTTGGCATGTTCACCACTAAAAAGCATGCAATCTTTGGGGCAAGCATGGATTTTCACATAATAAAGACCTAGTCCACGGATGATTTTCTTCGCTTCATAATATGTCTTAGGTAGATTTGCTTCATGAGGTAGCACGGCAGATAGTAGACCCAATAGTGATGCAAATGATTCTTGTGATCAACCATGTAAGCACTTCAAGTGATATAAGTGCACCAAAAATGACAACCTTGAGTACTTACAATCAGGGTATAACCTGACGTGTGCATCCTTTAAGAATCTTGCATATATATTATGATCCCTCCTTGAATCATCGCCTTCACTTGAATTCACATTAATATCCTATAGGGCATTATGTTCCATACTTGCAAATCTTGCCTGAAAATCATCTGCCTCACCTTCAAGCATTCCTGCAGCCCTACCAAATGCAACATGTAGTAGTTCTTCAATGCTATCCGATCCTCCATCCCGGTGACCTTGTACTATACCCGTGGCAGACAATGTGGTCATATTAGGCACATCATCAAATGCAATTGTGGGTCTGTCATAATTCTCACCATGATGAACCCAAGAGGTATAACCTTGAAGAATACTGTCACACCTCAGATGTGTCTTAATTCATCATGAGTCTGGTTTATTCTATTCTTGCACTTTTTACATGGACACAGTATCTCGCTGTCAGGTGAAAGGTCCTGATAAGCAAAAGTCAAAAATTCCTCAACACCATCTTCATATGCAGTCTCCCGTCTTGATTTTTTCATCCAACTTCTATCCATCACCCTATGTAAGCACATGTGGAATTTAAATCAAACAAATCATGATTAATTTAAAAGACAGTTACATTACAGCTTATGCTTCAAGAAATCAAACCACGACAACAAATAACAAGGAAGCTCAATCATATCATACATTTACATTACAACATGGTTGTAAAAAATGTAACAACAATTTACCAACTGTGAGCATGGACTGGCCCTTAATTTGAGGATATATTCACTAGCTTTCTTCCCCAATTAAACCCCTCGGAGATTACACATGGATTTAAAGTCCAATAATCCATCATCTAAATGATGTTGCTCCTTCTTTAAACTCGATTTGATAATTGACGACAGTGCACACATATACTACACTAGTACAGGGAAAAAAGAGGTCTCCATTGTAGAGAGAAGCAAACATCCAAGCAATTGTAGGTGGAGGATCGAGCAACAGGGCCACTGACCTGGTGTATGTTGATGATGACGATGACCTGGGTGACCTGCGAATCTCGGTGGCACGTCTCGTGAGCAGAGAGAGGGAGGGGTGGTGCAGCGGAGGGAGGGGCGGTGCGGCGGAGGGAGTGGCAGCATGGTGCAGTGACCAGAGGGAGGGGCGGTGCGGCACAGTACGCGGAGTGAGGGGCGGTGCGACGCAATGCATCGAGGGAGGGAGCGGCGCGTTGCGTCTCTGGTTGTGGCACGTCTCCGACGGCGGCGTGGGCTGATGAGGCCGACCAGGAGGCGGCGCGCCGCGTTCGAGGGAGGGCACGGCAGCGGCTACGCTAAAACAGGATAAAACATGATTGTGATTCAGTTTTAATAGTGGCAGATGCTAATAATATGTTTATATGGTTTGTCTTGTGAATAGATCACAAATATGCTCCTAAATCAATGGTAAGGCTGCGTTGCTCTAAAGCTCTCAACCCGGGTTCGAATCCAATGAGACACATTTTTTTTAATTTCAGTTGTACACAATTTTTAGTACATGCTATTTATGCTTATAAGCATTTAAAACTTTGTATCAATTTGATATGTTTTTCTGATCTACTTATAAAGCATCTATACCTAGCTATAAACAATTTTTTGATATGCTTTAAAATGTGTCAAGAGGATAATGACACCTCAAAGCGCGTCTATGTCTGTGTCAGTTTTTTTATGGTTATTTGATACGCATTACAACTAATCTACATGCTTTTTCGTGGTTGACAGCATGTTATACTTTGTATCAATTCGCTACGCTTTTCTAATCAAGTTAGAAAGCATCTATACCTAGCTATAAACAAATTTTTCATACGCTTTACAATGTCTCTATGGGATAATGATGCTTTAAATCGTGTCTAACTTCGTGTCCTTTTGAAACGACTTCAATAGCGTGTTAAAAAATATCTTTATATGACTAATAACACTATAAGCGTGTCTAATATCGTAACAATCAGACACATTTTTCAAATCATGTCAAAAAACATCTTTACATGTCGACGTAGAGATGCTTTTACATGGCGTTACTACTACAGCGTATCTACAGGGGGGTTTTCTAGTAGTGTGACACCATCACGTACCATATACTTTTGCAAATCCAAAAGAGTCATTATTTTGTATGATACAATGTTCCAAGCCTATGTGATATTTGTAATTTGGTTTGAGCTTGGAATATTTTATACACTCAAAGTATAACATATCTTATTCCATATTTTTTTGCCTTTTTCTAGGTCAGTTTGCTATTTTAATCCATTAAGTATGTTTCAAGGATTTAAATTGAAATATATGAAATTTAAACTGTAAGTGCTTTAAATAATGAACCAAAATTAATAGAAAAATCATATTCATATTTTAAGACTATTTTAGGCATTACACGCTAAATTTAAAGAAATTTTGAAAACAATAGGTTGCGACACTCGATAGGTAACATGGGGCTTAATAGTTTTTTAATTTTAAAAAAATCAAATGAAGTCTGAAAAATATGAGACTTGTCCTGATGTTATGATATGATACGTTGATATTGTGATAAAAATTTAAAGATTTTTGTGAAAGTTCTCATGTAGGATGTTAAGAAACCAGAAATTATCTGAGTAGTTAGGGTTTTGTGAAGTAATGGATTAGGTTTGAAAGCAAATCAATGGTTATGTATTTGTTTGTATTTGAAACTTTTTATACAATCAAAATACAATGTAACTCATCTCATGCAAAAATTTAGTATTTCTATGAGTCAGTTTACAAGTTTTAATTCATTAAGCATGTTTCCACCGTATAAATTGAAATAGGTCAAATTGGACTGTAAGTGCATGAAATAATAAACAACAATTTATATAAAAATAATATTCATGTTTCTAAGTCTATTTTTAGGTCTTATACACTAAATTGAATTTTTTGAAGAAAATCTAAGTTATGACATCGATCGACAACATGTAGCTTGATGGTTTTTTAATTTAAAAAAACAAAGAAAGACTGAAATACATATGACCTATCATGACGTTATTATATGATATGTAGATGGTATGATAAAAAATTAAAAATGTTTTGAAAAAACTGTCACGTGGGATGTTGACATACTAGCTCTACATAAAATTGATATCATTTTTGGGGTATGATGTGCGGGTAATATTGCGCGTAAGCTAGCTAGGTGACAAATAAGACGTTGCAGCCTACATGTGACGTTTAGAACAGATCGAATGACCAATGCAAGTGGTCAATGAAGCAAAGGACAAGTTGCACACATGAATGCTCACATGCATCTAACTTTATCATCATCATCGTCTCTCCTCCTCTATTGTGGTTCGGGGTAGAGATAGCCGATCCAGTGTCGCAACATAGATTTTTCAAAAATTCTTTCAAATTAGTGGATAATAACTAATAATGGACTCAAAAACATGAATATGATTTTTCTATAAGTTATTGTTCCTTATTTCACGCACTTGCAGTTCAAATTTGACATATTTCTATACAAATAATAGAAACACACTTAATGAATTAAAAATAGTAAAGTGAACGAGAAAAATATCAATTTTTTACATGAGATTTGTTATTGTATTTTGATTGTAAAAAATTTTCAATTTCAATAAAAAATATAAGCATCAATTTACTTTAAAGATAACACATTCCTTCTGTAACCCCTAATTCCTACTCACAGAATCTCCGATTTCTTAACATTCTATATAATAACTTTCTTTAAATATTTTTAAATTTTTATCGCAGTATCCATGTATCATATCATAACACTATGACATGTTTCGTGTTTTTAGACTTCATTTGATTTATTAGAATTAAACAACCATTAAGCTCCATAATGCCGATCGAGTGTCGCAACCTAGATTTTTTTAAAAAAAATTCAAACTAAGTATTAGGACATTAAGATCAATATATAATGCATGGTTCATAGATATAATCCATTCATCCTAAAATATATCAACCATTAAGTAAATTTAGACTCATATATAAAGAAGATATACCAAATTAAAAGATCATAATACCCTCCTCTATGAATGAATGAGTTTGGGTACAAAAGTGGTTGGGTAGCGTAATGAAAAAAAAAGGTCTAAAATACATACGTTAGCTGTAAAAGAGACGTTAGTTTGCTATATTTGAGATAAATTTCATTATATTTTGGGACAAATATTGTACGGTGACTATAGAAATTAAATATGGACGTTACATAATAATTAATCGTCAAGGACTATATGTACATATATACCGAGTACATTAATTATTCCATGTAAGTGGTTAGATAATCAAATCTCCCGTTTACAACACTGTAAATAATTAAACAGTGCCTGAAATATATAGTAACTCTCACATGCATATACACGTGTAACACGTCGCTGGATCATAATATATAGTGTGTGCAGAGTTCACACATGCACGCATCATGGCTAAGCTAGCAAAAAGGCTCAATTCAATGGCGTGATCATATCGATTCCATTCTATGGCACTGTTGTATACTACACTGTTCAGATCAAAAACTTTGGTCCATGGCACTGTTCTATACTACACTGTTCAGATCAACACACTGCCCAACTCACGCTACAATTTTATAGCAGTACATCAGTGTTGGCTCGTGCAAAACACTAGCATTGTTATGTCACACTCAGTGCCGATTTGTGCGATGAACCGACACTATGTATTAGAGCGGTTCATGGCACGAACTGCCCCTATCATGCACTATCAGTACCGGCTTGAGCCACGAACTGACATAACCTCATCACATCTAGCAGCACATACATATATGTAGTCGATCTTAGCTTGTAGAAATCGTATAGTATGACATATACCCTTGGAAACTGCACACGATGCATGAGAGGATATATGAGGACACGTTATCGTTGCAATTAATTGCTAATAATCTTGAACTTCTGGCAAATTCTTGACATGCACTACCGAAAACTGCTATTTTGCCGAGTGTCAAGGATACTCGTAAAGTCTCAAAAACTCTCGGTGAAGTGTTCGCCAAGTATTGCACTCGGTAAATGACACATGACAAACATTACCTCAGTGAATAGGGGTTTGTCGAGTGTTTTTTGTCGGATACTCGGCAAACTCTTCGCCGAGTGCCACACACGACACTCGTCAAACAAAAGTAACTTCACGGTAGGGGCTGAGAGGTGATCATGGGGGACCTAATTAGTTGCATTCCAACTGATAAATTTATAGCCTGTTCCGCTCTCTTTACCGTATGTTTTTTAGCCTAGGTCAATACATTCAAATTTTAGGCTTTTAATGAAAACTAAACATGGATAATTTATATTTTAGTCAAACAAGATACTAGCTACTTCTAGTATTTTTAAAACTTTTAAAAATAATTAAGTGCAACGGTCAAACTGGAAACATTTTAAAAAATTTACCACGATCTTTAGGTATCATATGATGAAACCACAAAAAATCTCATATTTTTTAGACTTTGTTTGACTTTTTAAAATTAAAAAACTAATAAGTTGCATGTAATGTAGTATCATCACTTAGATTTTTCAAAATTTATTTTAATTTAGTGGGTAAGGACTAAAAATGGATTCAAAAACATTAATATGATTTTTGTTGGAATTTTAGTTCATTATTTCATGCACTTGGAGTTCAAATTTCACTAGTTTCATTTTAAATACTAGAAAAATAATTAATTAACTTAAAAAATAGGAAATTTACCTAAAAATTGCAATTTTTTTTCATAGAATAAGTTATGATGTATTTTGATTGTAAAAAAGTTTAAATTTAAGCAAATATTTAACCATTGATATGCTTTCACACCTAACCAATTCTTTCTCTAAACCCTAATTCATTCCCAAAGAATATCTGATTTCTTAACATCCTATGTGAAAAATTTCTCAAAATATTTTTAGTTTTTTTATCACAATAACTACATATCTTATAATAACACCATGACAAGTCTCATGTTTTTATACTTTATTCATTTTTTAAATTAAAAAACCATTAACCTCCATGTAGCCGATCGAGTGTCGCAACATAGATTTTTTAAAATTTCTTTAAAATTAGTAGATAAGAATTAATAATGGACTCAAAAACATGAATATGATTTTTCTATAAATTTTTGTTCCTTATTTTAGGCACTTGCGGTTCAAATTTGACATATTTCAATGTAAATACTAGAAACACACTTAATGAATTAAAAATAATAAAGAGAATGAGAAAAATATTAAAAATTTTACATGATATTTGTTATATTGTATTTTGATTGTAAAAAAGTTTCAATCTCAAACAAAAATATAAGCATAGGTTTACTTTCAAAGCTAACGCATTACTTCTCTAACCCCTAATTCCTCCTTAGAGAATCTCTGGTTTCTTAACAACCTATGTAAAACTTTCTAGAAATATTTTTAAATTTTCTTTCGCAACCTAGATTTTTTAACTTTTCTTTCAATTTAGTGGATATGAACTAAAAATGAACTCAAAAATAGGAATGTGATTTTTATAATTTTTGGCTCATTATTTTAGGCAGCTGCAATTCAAATTTCACATATTTCAATTTAAATCCTAGGAACATAATTAATGAATTAAAAATAACAAACTAACATAAAATAATGATAAAATTTACATGGATGCTAGTAGTCATGCTTCACCCATCATCTGCATACAATGCAAGCAGTAGAAAATTTGACATATTTCAATACTAGCAGCCACCGATTACTTCACAAAATGGGTAGAAACTATTCCACTCAAAAAGGTAACTTTTGCCAATGCCATCAAGTTCATCAAAGAGCACATAGTTTAAGTATACCAGTTCAGGATCCCTTAGACCATCACCATGGATCAAGGGTCAATCTTCGTATCCGAGGAGTTCCAGCAATTTGCAGACGGTATGGGAATCAAGCTTTTAAATTTGTCGCCATATTATGCGCAGGCCAATGGGCAAGCTAAAGCACCCAATAAAAGGTTGATCAAGTTGATAAAGCGAAAGATTAATGAACAACGGAAGCATTGGCATCGGTACTGTTGACACAAAAGTGTGCCCCGCACTTGGGTCAGTTCGACGATCCAAAAGTGTGCAGATACTTAGGGACAAGCCTAATCATAACACAACACTGACGTACGTTCTGACTACCCTTAACAGTGGCAAGGGGGTGGAGTCGCTAGGTAATCAGATCACACAGAAATAATCCAATTAGCCGAAAAGAAATATATTAAATAAGATAAACCAGCAAGCTAAATGGAGCCTGATTGATTCGAAGTGTACTGTGTGAAGGGGTTCACCGAAGGGGTACCTTCGGCATCTAGTGCGAAGGGTCTCACCTAAGGTAGTCTTCGGCGTTCGGATTGATCTGCCCGAAGGTAGGCTCCAAATAGATCTCGACGCGATTTCACCTCTGAACAACAAGGTTCGGCGCAAAGTCTCTAACACGACAAAATATTCCAAACGCAATGCACTGGCATGACTTCTTCTGGCGCGAGGTACAAATGTGGTGAAGCCTGACGTGACGAAGCCTGCTACGAAGCATGTTGGCTCACGGGACTTGGTTGAACCAACAACAGCGTGACAGTACGACACGGGTAGTCGAAGCAAGGATTCCACCGAGGGGTGTTCTGGCGACCTCCGAAACAAACTTCCTAGCTTCAGATACCTCCGGCGAAGGGGCTATGAGCGTGAAAACCTGTAAACAGAATAGGGATCAAGTGCCAATTCGGTCCGGGGACCGAATCTGCTAAGTGTTGCAATAGAGGAACGAAGGTAGTGAGGAGCCATGCTGAATAGCGTGGGCCTCATGGCTCTAGAAGTGATGAGTCATTGTCAACGATAGTCAACGAGGACTGAAGAAGAGAAGAGATCTGCTGTTTCATGGGCCGCGTGTGACTCAGGTACACGGGCAGCGAGCGACTGTCGGGCAGAGGAGGCTGCGAAGTCGGGTTGGCCCAATCCGGGTGCATGGGCCAGAAGCAGTAGAAGACCCACTGGGCTGTTGACCAGGACTGACTCAGGTACACGGGCGGTGAGCGATTGCCGGGCTGAGAGAGTTGCGGAGTCGGGCCGGCCCAATCCGGGTACCTGGTGCAAAGCTGGTGGAGGCTTTGTCAGTTTCGGCGTAAAACTGACAACCGTTGATTCTGTATCCGACTGTCCAGAAGAGTAGCTTCCGGATATGTCATCTGTTACTCTAGGCCCACAGTCAGTCAGTTGTGTCTGTAAAAATACCTAAGGGCAGTAGAGTCTTTTTCTGTATTTTTTAGTCTGTAAAAACCCTAAGGGGCTGGTAGAATATTCCTAGTGTTGGGCTGCCTATAAATAGCACCCCAATCCCTAGGTTTTGGACTACCCTTTTAGAAATCACTTTTTCAATCATCCCTTGGGTCATTTTGTTCCTGCGTGCTTTTTCTCTCTCCCTGTGTGCGTCGCCAGGCAACCTCTTGTTCTTCCTGAGATTCATTTGGCTCTTTACTGTTTGGAAGCTTTTATTCCTATTGATTCTCATGCGCAGCACTTCATTTAAGGTTCTGTTGGTTCGGTTTGCACACAACTAATTTATTCCTAAGCAGAAGCTTCTCTGTGGCTTCTGTTTGTTCTTCACAAGAGTACTAGTTCTTGTGGCCAGTAGCAAGTAGTACTACTTTTCTGTAACTACAGTATGCTAGTACTTTAGCCTTGCTTTTCCTGTGTTGCTTTTTGATCGAGTTGGCAGGGCCAAAGTCTCTTTTCTTATGTGAAGTCCAACTCTGTGAAGCAGACTTCGAATCTGCAGACTTCGAATCAGCAGACTTCGAATCTGCAAGCTTCGAATCTGCAGACTTCGAATCAGCAGACTTCGAATCAGCAGATTTCGAATCAGCAAGCTTCGAATCTGCACACTTCGAATCTGCATACTTCGAATCTGCAGGCTTCGAATCTGCAGACTTCGAATCAGCAGACTTCGAATCAGCAGACTTCGAATCAGCAAGCTTCGAATCAGCAGACTTCGAATCAGCAGACTTCGAATCAGCAGACTTCGAATCAGCAGACTTCGAATCTGCATACTTCGAATCTGCATACTTCGAATCTGCATACTTCGAATCTGCATACTTCGAATCTGCATACTTCGAATCTGCATACTTCGAATCTGCAGGCTTCGAATCTGCATACTTCGAATCTGCATACTCCGAATCTGCAACCTCCGAATCTGCAACCTCCGAATCTGCAACCTCAGAATCTGCAACCTCAGAATCTGCAACCTCAGAATCTGCAACCTCTGAATCAGGAGACTTCGAATATGCAGACTTAGTCAATTTGTTCTCGCTTTGCTGTTTTAGTTTTCTTTTTAAATGCGTTGGGTTTCGGGAGCAGGCCATTGATTCGAAAGAATTTTTTAGGCGCCCATTCACCCCCCCTCTGGTCGCTACTTTCGGTCCTACAAGTGGTATCAGAGCCTGGTTAGGGTTTTTCCATACCTTAACCGGTTCTAAACCCCAGTAGTGATCATGACGTCTCCTGGCAAGGTCCCGTCCTTGGAAGCTTATGGCTATAATTATTGGAAGACTCGCATGCGAGCCTATCTCATGAGCCAAAGCTCGGACATCTGGGACATTTGCGTTCACAGCATGTTTGTCATATTGCCAGTTGCTGAGCATGATTCTCCTGGTATCATCGCCCATCATGTGAACAATAGCAAAGCGGTGAACATCTTGTTTTCTGGTTTGGGTCCCACTGAGTTTGAGCGTGTGAGCCATCTCTCCACTGCGAGAGAGATCTGGGCTACCCTCCAGGCACACCATGAGGGGACAGCTCAGGTCAAGGCTCGGCTCTATCAGACCTAACGGCGTGAGTACGAAAACTTCACACAGAAGCCGGGTGAATCTGTTGAGGCTTTGTTTGGTCGCTTTCAGTCGATCATTAACAAGCTTCGGGACAACAAAGCTGAGGGTGCTCAGTTAGTCTCAGATCACGAGCAGGCGCTCAAGGTTCTTCATACCTTGGACCCAAAGATCTGGGAGATCAAGGTATCATCTATCGTTGAGAGTACTTCTTACGATACATTGACCATTTCTGAGTTATTTAGCAAGCTGAAGGCCACTGAGGTAGACATCCTGTTGAGATCAAATCTCACTGGCTCTGGATCAAAATCTCTGGCCCTTGCTACACCTTCTGTTGATCCCTCTGCTGTGAGCTGTGCTGGGTTCTCTTTGATGTCTATCACTGAGGACCAGCTTGAGTTGTTGGGAGATGATGATTTGTGTCTCTTTAACAACCGGGTGCGTCGTGTCTATGATAAAAGAATGTTCAAAAGACACGGCACAAAATCCGGATGCTTTGAATGTGGTGATCCAGGACACTTCATCGCCGACTGCCCCAAGCGCAGTGGATACAAGAAGGGCACCGGCAGCAGCTTCCACGACTCCGGCAAGCATGAGAGCCCCTCCTTCAACAAGGGCAAGCCGAAGACTCGGTTCTTCAAGAAAGCCCTGAAGGACTACCGGCGAGAGAACAAGAAGCGCGACAAGGCCTTCTTCGCCGAGATGGAGAAAAGCTACTCCAAGAGATCCACGTCTTCTTCCTCTTCATCAAGCTCAAGTGATGAGGAGATTACCATCAAGAAGGGGAAGGACAAGGATGATCCGGCGGGCCTCTGCTTCATGGCCTTCGGAGACAAGCCGAAGAGCCGCTCACACCAGCGCCGAAGATCCCGCAAGAGCTTCTGCTCCATGGCTCTTGGGGATAGAGAAGAAAAGAGCTCCTCCGACGACTCCGACGACGACGATAGCAAGGTATCATCTTATGAGCGTGAAATTGTTGATTTACTAGAGAGCAATCGTCAGGAGTTAAAGTATCGGGAAAAACTGCTTAGGGGGGCTAAGAAGAGGATAGATGAGCTAGAGAGTGAGCTTGCCGTGGCCAACGGCAGAATTGAGAGTCTATCCTCTTCCCCTTGCTTGGGTGTTAGCAGTGAGTGCCCGAAGTGTGAGGTGCTTCTGTGTGACCTGTCGACTCTGAAGTCCAGGTACACAGAAAGGGTTGATGAGAGGGACGCTTTGGCCACTGAGCTTGAAAGCGCTCAGCAGGAGCTGAAAGATGCTCACGCCACTGTCGTCGCACCCTGTGTTGATTGCCCATCTCATCTAGCTGCCTTAGCTGAGCTGAAATCCAAGGGCGATGAGCATTTGGGTGATGTTGAGAGGTTGAGAGCTGAGCTTGCCCAGACTAGGCTAGAGCTTGAGACACTGTCAGTTCCACCCACTGTCTGTGAGAACTGCCTGTCTCTTAGAATGGAGTTGATTAAGCTAAAAGCCGGGAAGTCTGTCCAAGTAGAGAATGAGTGTGAGACCTGCTTGTCTCAGGTGGAGGTTCTAGCTTCTTTGAGAGAGGAGCTAGCTGATTCTCAGAATGAGAACTTTTACCTCCGGTCTATCCTGAGTTGGATCAGTGCCAGAGAGCCACAGCTTGGCATGATGATCCAGCAGTTCAAGAGGCAGGATGGGTTTGGGGTAGGTTACACCTACACCAAGGCTGACTTTGAGAGTGCCCTCAGCCGGGCAGTGGAGTGGAGTAAAATGACTCCAGAGCAGAGGTATCCCAAGACTCACTCCACTGAGACCTCCCAGGCTTGTCAGCCCAAGGATGGAGTGATCCATGAACCACCCAAAGCTCCACCCAAGAAGCCTATCTGGGTTCCTAAGCCCAAACACCTCCACTCTTCTCTAGACTCTCTTCCTGGACCCTCTCAGCCCAAGAAGACCACACCAAACACTACCAAGCCCAAGAATCCCAAGCCTCAACCACATCCCAAGAAGCCTACCTATCATTGTGAGTTTTGTCAGAGAGACGGGCATCTTGCGGAGTTTTGCTTCAGGAGGAAGCGGGTTGAGAGAGCAGAGAGGGCTCGTAGTGATCAGGTGCAGTTCTACCAGCAGGGTGGTAGACTGCGTGTTTCTCGGCGCGGGGAGAGGCTAGAGGCCAGGCCGCGTCGTGTAGGTGGTGGTAGAGGAGACGGTTTTCCTACCCGTGCTCCAGTAGGTGGTGTTCGTTCCGGCAGAGTTCCAGACCGAGTTGGCTACGGTTCTGGACCTCGTGGTCGTAGGGTTAGGAAGAACCATGGACCGCGTTTTGAGCCGCGTTTTGGTCCAAACTCTTTTGATGGTTTTCGCTTTCCATCTTTTGAGCAGATGGCTCGACACTGGTTTAGCTCTTTTGCTAAACCTGGTGCCGGACCATTTGCTCCCACTTACAGACATTGATTGTGCAGGACCGGGGACTGGAGGATGTTTGGATCATGGACTCAGGATGCTCTCGCCACATGACGGGACATCGCAGATGGTTCTCCAGTCTCACTCCCCCGAGCTCCAAAGAGTACATTACATTCGGGAACAGCGGTCAAGGGAAAGTAAGTGGCATAGGCTCAATCAGCATCTCAGACCATTTCTCTTTAAAGAATGTTGCTTTGGTTAAAAATCTGAACTTTAATTTAATCTCTGTGTCGCAACTTCTTGAGGATGGTTTGGAAGTGCGTTTTAAGAAGGGAAATTCTTCTGTGATTGATTCTAGAGGGTCTTTGGTTTGTCAGATTTTACCCTTCGGTAAAGTTTTTCGAATTGACTTCTCTAGTTCTTTTGGCCCTTCTCGCTGTTTGATTGCTGGATTTTCTTCTGAGCTCTGGAAGTGGCATAGGAGGTTAGGTCATTTGAGTTTTGATCTGCTAGTCAGGTTAAGCTCTATGGACCTCATCCGAGGATTGCCCAAGCTTAAAATGGAGAAGGATCTAGTTTGTCATCCCTGTCGTCATGGGAAAATGGTTGCCGCTTCTCATTCACCTGTGACTCAGGTGATGACTTCGTATCCAGGCGAGCTTTTGCATTTGGACACTGTAGGTCCAGCTCGGGTACGCTCAGTCGGTGGGAAGTGGTATGCACTTGTGATTGTTGACGACTTTTCTCGTTTCTCGTGGGTTTTCTTTTTGGAGTCTAAGGATGAAACTTTTCAATTTGTCCATGACCTGGTTTTGAAGCTGAAGAATGAGAACAATGGTCGGATGCGAGCAATTCGCTCTGACAACGGCTCTGAGTTCAAGAACTCTCAGTTCGTCAGCTTCTGTGGTGATCAGGTTCTGGACCATCAGTTTTCTTCTCCTTACACTCCCCCACAGAACGGCGTTGTGGAACGAAAGAACCGCACGCTAGTTGAGATGGCCAGGACGATGCTCGATGAGCACAGGACTCCTAGGCGTTTTTGGGCTGAAGCCATGAACACGGCTTGCTATCTGGCCAATCGCATTTTTCTTAGAGCTTACATTGGTAAGACATCATATGAGTTGCGGTTTGGCAGACAGCCCAAGGTGAGCCACTTGCGAGCGTTTGGCTGCAAGTGCTTTGTGCTCAAAAAGGGAGGGCATTTGGACAAATTTGAGTCTCGTTGCTGGGATGGTGTTTTTCTTGGTTATGCATTGCATTCTCGAGGCTTCCGTGTTTGGAACCTCGAATCCCAGCTGCTTGTCGAGACGTGTGAAGTTTCATTTGATGAGTCCCTGCCTTCTTTGACTCCTTCTTTTGAGCTTTCTGGTGATGATGAGCTCGGAGAGTCCATCTTCGAGGAAGATGAGGATACTCCAGCTGCTGTTGAGGGCGGGCCTTCTGCATCCCCCGCAGAGCCCACACCTTCTGTGACTTCGACTGATGATGAGGGCGGACCTCTGATCACTTCTTCCACTTCGATCGAGCCCCCTCAGTCGAGTCCAGAGGTGCCAGCTGCTGACTCCGGTGAGGTGACTTCAGATCACCAGGGAACCCGAGCAGTTCAGCGTGACCACCCCTCAGAGCTCATCATTGGTGATTTAACTGAAAGGACTTTGCGTTCTTCTGCCTCTCTCGCTGTGTTTGCTGAATCTGCATTTGTTGCATCTTTTGAGCCCAGAGACATTTCTCATGCTCTCTCTGATTCTAATTGGATTAATGCCATGCAAGAAGAGCTTGAGAATTTTGTCCGCAATCGGGTTTGGACACTAGTTGAGCCGCCACCAGGATGCAACCCCATAGGCACCAAGTGGGTATTCAAGAACAAACAAGGTGAAGATGGGGTTGTGGTGCGCAACAAGGCTCGACTAGTCGCCCAGGGTTATTGCCAGAAGGAAGGTATTGACTTTGAAGAAACCTTCGCTCCTGTGGCCCGTCTTGAGTCCATTCGTATTCTTCTAGCTTTTGCCGTTTCAAAGGGTTTTAAGCTTTTTCAAATGGACGTTAAGAGTGCTTTTCTGAACGGGTTCATAGAGGAGGAGGTATATGTTAGGCAACCCCCCGGTTTTGAGAACCCCAAGTTTCCTCGACATGTTTTTAAGTTGCATAAAGCTTTATACGGGTTGAAGCAAGCCCCCAGGGCTTGGTATGACCGGTTGAAGCAATTTTTGTTGGGGAAGGGCTTTGTGATGGGTTCTGTGGACAAAACTCTTTTCTTGCTCAGAGATGCTTCAGATTTTTTAGTTGCTCAGATTTACGTGGACGATATTATCTTTGGCGGTACTACTGATTCTCTTGTGTCCAAGTTTTCTGAGCAGATGCACAGTGAGTTTGAGATGAGCCTCATGGGTGAGCTTAAGTACTTTTTAGGGCTCCAGATCAAGCAGACCAAGGACGGCACCTTCATCCACCAAGGTAAGTATACTCGTGACATGCTTAAGAAATTTGACTTTGGTGGTGAATTGAAGCCGCAGATGACCCCGATGGGCACTTCTGGGGGTTTGGACAAGGACGAGAGCGGTGTCAAGGTCAATGAGAGAGAATTTCGAGGGATGATCGGTTCGCTGTTGTACTTGACGGCAACAAGACCGGACATACAGTTCGCCGTGGGACTTTGCGCGCGTTTTCAGTCTTCACCACGCGCATCTCACCGGCAGGCTGTCAAGCGCATTTTCAGGTATCTCACCTATGCGCCTGATCTTGGTCTTTATTATTCAGCATCATCATCACTTGATTTATCTGGCTTTTCGGACGCCGACTTTGGTGGGTGCCGGTTGGATCGCAAGTCGACTTCCGGTACTTGCCAGTTTCTTGGTTCTTCCCTTGTATCTTGGTCTTCTCGAAAGCAATCTGGAGTTGCTCTTTCGACCACAGAGGCTGAGTATGTAGCTGCTGCTAGCTGCTGCTCACAGATGGTTTGGATGTTTTCTACTCTACGAGACTTTGGGTTGTTCTTTCCTACCAGGGTTCCATTGTTTTGCGACAGCACTAGTGCTATTAGTGTAGGGAAAAACCCGTGTCTTCATTCAAAAACCAAACATATTGATGTGCGCTTTCACTTCTTGCGGGATCAATATGAGAAAGGTGTCATTGACCTTATTCATGTTGATACCCATCATCAGTTGGCTGACATTTTCACCAAACCCCTAGATCAATCTACTTTTGAGCGTTTACGAGGGGATTTGGGTGTTGTGTATCCTTTCTAGGATATTTTGCGTCAGTTTTCTTTTTACTCTTTTCTTGAGTCTTTTTGTGTGTGTTCATATCATACATATTCACATATCACACATTTGAGCCTGCTTTTGTTATATGATTGAACTGCTTTACTTAGTCTAGCTGGTACATGCTTTTGATTACTTGTCAATGATCATGCTTTGGTTCAGTTCACTTGATATATCTGTCATATGCATGGCTTTTATGCTTTAAACCTGAAAAATGATCACCATTGCTTCTGGTAACTAGCATGCGTAGGCTGAGTGTTTTTGCTATCTGTTACATGCCTTGTAGCCAGTTCATCACATAGATGCAGATATGCAACTTGGACATCTTTATGCTTTAACATGGAAAATGTACTATAAAATGATAAAAATAAAAAATGAATGAAAATTCCATTCCTTTTTATGCTTAAAGTCGAAAAGATCCAAGTGGGTTTGCTTTGTCGCATTATATTGTTCTGGATTGCTTACCATAGCACTTTGGTATGAACTAGGATAGTATAGTGTATGCCGAGATCAATGTCTTAAGCTTCTGATGGTCCAATTCTGGCCTAGGCTTGACTTGGTCGGTTAGCATAAGGTTTGACATGCAAATAACCCTTGGCACAAATGACAAAGGATAATGAAAAAGCCTGAACTGTAAACGGATAACAAGTTTGCTGAAGCACTTTGTTTTTGAACAATGCTTATCTTGGTAGACATCAGTTAGCTTCTGCATTTCATGCTTTACCTTGCTTGTTTTACTAGAAAATGTGGTGATGCTTTTATTTGCCAAAACTGAAAAATGCGTGCTAAATGACTTTCTTTAGATATCATCTGTTGCACTGATCATGCCATGTGTCTTGGACAGTATCTCTTTTGCTATACCTGTTAGATACTGTATTTGCAGTCAATCATATCTGAGAAGCATGCTTTCTTCACTCCACCTGCACCCCAATTGCATTCACTGCATATTTTGAGGGGGAGTTGCATTTCAGGGGGAGTCTGTGTCTCTTTTGAGTGCTTGATGAGTTCACTTGTCAACAAGGGGGAGAAAATTTGGGATCAGAGTTTAAGGGGGAGTTCTTACTCTGTTGATATCCTTGTTATTCTGCAATCGCACTCATTTTGAGCTTTTACGTTTTGGTTAACCATAATGACCGTTTCTTGCTTTTGGTTGGCTTTTGGTCATTAGGGTTAAACTTTTACCTTATTTTTCTTCTTCTTTGTTTCCTTGTATCTTGTTTTTCGTGTTTCCACATTTGTTCGCAGGTGCTGAAGAGCTGTGAAAAGAGGAATGTTGACAATGCACTCATCAAGGGGGAGATTGAGGAGCCATGCTGAATAGCGTGGGCCTCATGGCTCTAGAAGTGATGAGTCATTGTCAACGATAGTCAACGAGGACTGAAGAAGAGAAGAGATCTGCTGTTTCATGGGCCGCGTGTGACTCAGGTACACGGGCAGCGAGCGACTGTCGGGCAGAGGAGGCTGCGAAGTCGGGTTGGCCCAATCCGGGTGCATGGGCCAGAAGCAGTAGAAGACCCACTGGGCTGTTGACCAGGACTGACTCAGGTACACGGGCGGTGAGCGATTGCCGGGCTGAGAGAGTTGCGGAGTCGGGCCGGCCCAATCCGGGTACCTGGTGCAAAGCTGGTGGAGGCTTTGTCAGTTTCGGCGTAAAACTGACAACCGTTGATTCTGTATCCGACTGTCCAGAAGAGTAGCTTCCGGATATGTCATCTGTTACTCTAGGCCCACAGTCAGTCAGTTGTGTCTGTAAAAATACCTAAGGGCAGTAGAGTCTTTTTCTGTATTTTTTAGTCTGTAAAAACCCTAAGGGGCTGGTAGAATATTCCTAGTGTTGGGCTGCCTATAAATAGCACCCCAATCCCTAGGTTTTGGACTACCCTTTTAGAAATCACTTTTTCAATCATCCCTTGGGTCATTTTGTTCCTGCGTGCTTTTTCTCTCTCCCTGTGTGCGCCGCCAGGCAACCTCTTGTTCTTCCTGAGATTCATTTGGCTCTTTACTGTTTGGAAGCTTTTATTCCTATTGATTCTCATGCGCAGCACTTCATTTAAGGTTCTGTTGGTTCGGTTTGCACACAACTAATTTATTCCTAAGCAGAAGCTTCTCTGTGGCTTCTGTTTGTTCTTCACAAGAGTACTAGTTCTTGTGGCCAGTAGCAAGTAGTACTACTTTTCTGTAACTACAGTATGCTAGTACTTTAGCCTTGCTTTTCCTGTGTTGCTTTTTGATCGAGTTGGCAGGGCCAAAGTCTCTTTTCTTATGTGAAGTCCAACTCTGTGAAGCAGACTTCGAATCTGCAGACTTCGAATCAGCAGACTTCGAATCTGCAAGCTTCGAATCTGCAGACTTCGAATCAGCAGACTTCGAATCAGCAGACTTCGAATCAGCAAGCTTCGAATCTGCACACTTCGAATCTGCATACTTCGAATCTGCAGGCTTCGAATCTGCAGACTTCGAATCAGCAGACTTCGAATCAGCAGACTTCGAATCAGCAAGCTTCGAATCAGCAGACTTCGAATCAGCAGACTTCGAATCAGCAGACTTCGAATCAGCAGACTTCGAATCTGCATACTTCGAATCTGCATACTTCGAATCTGCATACTTCGAATCTGCATACTTCGAATCTGCATACTTCGAATCTGCAGGCTTCGAATCTGCATACTTCGAATCTGCATACTCCGAATCTGCAACCTCCGAATCTGCAACCTCCGAATCTGCAACCTCAGAATCTGCAACCTCAGAATCTGCAACCTCAGAATCTGCAACCTCTGAATCAGGAGACTTCGAATATGCAGACTTAGTCAATTTGTTCTCGCTTTGCTGTTTTAGTTTTCTTTTTAAATGCGTTGGGTTTCGGGAGCAGGCCATTGATTCGAAATAATTTTTTAGGCGCCCATTCACCCCCCCTCTGGTCGCTACTTTCGGTCCTACAGGTAGCAATATGTTACGTAGATTAACGAATATTTCATAGGCGAAGTAACAATGTGATAGAAATTTGTTACGTAGATTAACAGGTACTTCATAGGTGAAGTAGCAAGGCTTACCACGGTTTTAGCGTGGCTGGCGGAGGGCTTCCATGCAAACCCACAAAGGTTGTAGAAAGCTAAATAAAAAGTAAAGGTACGGTTCAAAGCTAGGGCTTTGTGACTGATTTGTGTTGGAGGCTTAATGAACCGGCCTCACCCCTATATTTATGGGAAAATTACTCACATGCCATTATAATTTTCAGAAATTGCCTATATGCCACTGTCAGTGACTGTGGTGGCCCCCATCTGTCAGTGACACACCGATGGCATATTGGCAAACCGTGAAAATTGTAATGGCACGGAAAAAATTAACCCTATATTTATAGGGGCTAGTCTTCTAATCCCTAAGTTTAATCTACTAGGATTCGACCTAATCAAATTTACGGATAAAATTAGCCAGAATTAGACTGAAACTCTATCTCTAAAATCTAGCCCAAAGTGGGTCTTCGGTAGGGCCTACCGAAGCCTCCTCCTCAGGCCAAAGCTTCGGCGAGGCAGGCCTCCGAAGGCCTTTGGGCCGAAGGTAGCAGGCCGCTAGAAGGCTTCTGAAGCCCACGGCTTAATGGGCCTTCGACCCTATAGGGCTTCGGCCTGATCCAGCACATGTGTATTTTCGGGCCAAATTACCAAAATTGATATTTTGACAATCTTGACCATTAATTCCATTTTTTGCTATCAACACATGCCCCCTTGCCTTTTAGTGAACTAAGTGAACTTAAAAGCATGACGGGCTAAGGACGATACCTCCTATATCGGCCTTTCGACACTTTCAAGCACTTTGCCACACACTTGGGAAGTATTTCTTCAAATACCTGCCATTCAAGGCCCTTCGAAACCGCTCTCCTTATAGATACTCTAATAAATAAGCATTACCTAGAGCAATTTTAACTACTTTGAAGGGACCCTCCCAACTGGGCGACCATTTGCTAGATTTTGGGCTCTTAGTGCCTAAAGGTAAAATCGTCTTCCAAACCTAGTCACCAACTTGAAACGATTTTGATTTAACACTTTTGTTGTAGGCTCTAGCTACTCGCTTTTGTCTTTTTCTATAGCTTCTAAAGCCCTTAACCTTTTATCGGTTGCCTACTCTAAATTGTCTTTCAAAAGAGTTTCATATTCATCGACCGATAAGCCATCTTGCTTAAGAAATCTTAAAGAGACAAGATCCACCTCTACGGGTAGAATGGCTTCTTGCCCATATACTAACTCATATGGACTAACTTTGGTAGCACCATTCTTTGCAACTCAACAAGCCCACAATGCTTCTGAAAGCACTTCATGCCACCTTTTAGGGAACTCTTCGATTTTCTTCTTAATGAGCTTAATCACTGTTTTATTACTAGACTCGGCCTGACCATTGTCCTGAGCATAGTATGGTGAAGAATTTATTAGCTTAATACCATAAAATTCGGCAAAGTCTCTCACTTCTTTAGCAATGAATGAAGTACCCTGGTTTGTAGTGAGTGTTTGGGGAATACTAAATCTATGTATAATGTGCTTCAAAATAAAATCAGTTACCTCATTGTGAGTCATATTCTTGAGAGGCACGACTTCAGTCCATTTAGTGAAGTAGTCTGTCGCCATCAACACGAATCGATGCCCTTTTGAAGAGGGATGATGAATCTGGCTGATAAAGTCCAAGCCCCAACCTAGGAACGGCCATGGCTTGATAATAGGGTTAAGTGATGAAGCAGAAGCTAGCTGAATATTACCAAACTTTGACATGCTTCACACCCTCTATAGTACTTAAAACAAGCCCTCAGTCATAGTCGGCTAGTAGAAACCTGCTCTTTTGAGCATCAACTCATTTTCTAGGCTGACTTATGAGTGTCACAAAGCACTTCATGGACTTCTCCTATAGCTATTTTGGACTGATCATCATCCAAACATTTTAAGAGTACTCCATCAATGGTTCGGCAATATAATACGTCATCTAGCAACACAAATTTAAATGCTTGTCGCCGAACTTTCTGATCAACTTTTTGATTAGGATTCCTTAAATACTGGATGATTGGGATTTTCCAATCATCCTTATGGATATCTGGAAGGTTTGCTAACTCCTTTCCTATAGAGATGTCTAAATTGCTAACTGAGAAACCATATTGAAGAACATGGGTTTGATACTCCAGATTTGATGAGTGATTTTCAACGGAAGTCAAGAAGAGACATGAAGACCTGCCATGTCTGGGGCACGTGTGACTCAGGTACACGGGCAGCGAGCGACATCCGGGTAGACGAGCCGCGGAGTTGGACTGGCCCAATCCGAGTACATGGGCTAGGAGCGGCAGATGATCCACTGGTCTGTTGACTGTGTTTGACTCAGGTACACAGGCGGCGAGTGATTGCCGGGCTGAGGAAGCTATGGGGTTGGGTCGGCCCAATCCGGGTACCCGTTGCGAAGACGGTGGACGCTTTGTCAGTTTCGGCGCATAACTGACAACCTATGATTATTTTGAGTCAGTTGATTTTTCTAAGGATATTTTAGTAATTTTAGATTTTATTTTAGAGTCAGTGTAATTTACCCTAGGGGTAAATTAGTCTTTTTCATGTATTAGGAGTCGTCTATAACTAGGCCTCTACCCCCTAGGGTGATTGTTTTCCTGAGCGACGTTTTTTTTGGCGTCTTTGCGGCGACAGACTTCCACAGGCAGCAGCTCAGGCGTGGGTGCCAAGACTGCATATTTCGCCGATTAAAGCCACGGCAGCAGGCAAAGCTCAGGAGTGGGCCCCACGACCAGCAACAGTCCTCGCATCCTCGGCTGGTGCGAGAAAACAAGGCGGCAGGCTCGTGATTTCTTGGTGCGTTCTCCCACGACAGAGCAGCGATTCGGCCAGCGACGACGAAAATTTTCACGGCGTAGTTTTTCGCAGATCGGCATGCAGGTAAGTTTTATTAATCTCCTACTTTTCAGCTAGCTAATTAAATAGATAATTATCTGATTTTTAATTAGCATCAAAATAATTAACTTTGTAGTTAATTTTTAATCTGTTGACTTTTTATTAGTTATCTCGTATTATTTATTTAAGTGTCTTTAATCTGCTCATATAAAAAGAAAAAATTTATTAGTCGTAGTATTATTTTTATTCTAGTTTTTAAGTATAATATTTTAGGTTTATCTCTGAATTATATTTTTTTAATGATCCATGTTTTATTGATTTGATTAGTATTTTATTTCTAGACTGCAATATAAATATCTCGTTATATATCTAGGTGCTTTTATTTACTGCAATATTTTTATTTAGTTTATCTTTAATATCATTTCAATTAAGTCATCAATCATTTTTAGACTCGACAACTTTAGTTCCTGTAATTTGCTTTGCTAATATTATTTGTCTAGTTAAGTATGTTTGGGTGTTGGGATTAGGTCATAGTTTAGCAAGGAATTTTTTTAGGCGCCCATTCACCCCCCCTGATCGCTACTTTCGGTCCTACAAGTGGTATCAGAGCCAGGTTAGGGTTTTCTCTTACCTTAACCGGTTCTAAACCTAGGTAGTGATCATGACGTCCTCTGGTAAAATCCCATCCCTTGAAGCTTTCGGCTACACTTATTGGAAGACTCGCATGCGAGCCTATCTTATGAGCCAGAGCTCGGACATATGGGAGATTTGTGTTCATCCTACTTTCACCATAGTGCCTATTGCTGAGGGTACTGCTGCAGATGTAATTGCCTAGCATCAAAACAATAGTAAAGCGGTGAACATTTTATTTTCTAGTCTAGGTCCTAGTGAGTTTGAGTGTGTTAGCCATCTCACCACTGCTCGAGAGATCTGGGCTACCCTCCAGGCACACCATGAGGGGACAGCACAGGTCAAGGCTAGGCTCTATCAGACCTACCGGCGTGAGTATGAAAATTTCTCACAGAAGCCGGGTGAGACTGTTGAGGCTTTGTTTGGTCGTTTTCAACCGATCATTAACAAGATTCGGGTCAACAAGGCCGAGCGTGATCAGCTGGTCTCAGCTCAAGGTTCTCCACACCTTGGACCCTAAGATTTGGGAGATCAAGGTTTCTTCTATTGTTGAGAGCGCTACCTATGATACCTTGACTGTCGCAGAGCTTTTTAGTAAGCTCAAGGCCTTAGAGGTCGATATCTAGTGAGATCAAATCTCATTGGTTTTGGCTCAAAACTCTGGCCCTTGCGACACCGTCTGCTGATCCTATTGCCATGAGTTGTACTGTTTTTTCATTGATGTCTATCTCCGAGGAACAACTTGATTCACTAGGAGATGATGATATGTGTCTGTTTAACAACCGGGTGCGACGTGTCTATGATAAGCTAATGTTTAAAAGACACGGCACAAAATCCGGATGCTTTGAGTGTGGTGATCTAGGTCATTTCATCGCCGACTGCCCCAAGCAGAAGAATTACAAGAAGAGAACCGACGGCAACTCCTACGACTCCGGCAAGTACGACAACTCCACTTCTACAATGGGCAAGCCCAAGACAAGATTCTTTCGAAAGGCTCTAAAGGACTACAGGCGTGAGAACAAGAAGCGAGACAAGGCCTTCTTCGCCGAGATGGAGAAAAGCTACTCCAAGAGATCTTCGTCTTCCTCCTCATCTTCGAGCTTAAGTGATGAAGAAATCGTGATCAGGAAGGGGAAGGACAGGGACGATCCGGCGGGCCTCTGCTTCATGGCCTTCGGGGACAAACCGAAGAGTCACTCGCATCACAGCCAAAGACCCTAAAAGAGCTTCTGCTCAATGGCTCTTGGGGATAAGAAAGAAAAGGACTCCTCCAATGACTCCGACGACGATGACGATGAGAAGGTATCTTCCTATGAACAAGAAGTCATTATTTTACTAGAACAGAACCGTCAGGAGTTGAAGTATCAGGAGAAACTACTTAGAGGGTATAAGAAGAGGATAGATGAGCTTGAGAGTGAGCTTGCCATGGCAAATGGCAAAATTGAGAGTCTATCGTCTTCCCCTTGCGTGGGTGACAATAGTGAGTGCCCTAACTATGAGGTGTTGTTGTGTGACCTGATGACTCTTAAGTCCAAGTACACAGAGAGAGTAGATGAGAGAGACGCTATGGCCACTGAGCTTGAAAGTGCTCAGCTGGAGCTAAAAAATGCTCATGCCACTGTCGTTGTATCTTGTGTAGACTGCTCATCCCATTTAGCAAGTATAGCTGAGCTGAGAGCCAAGAGTGATGAGCAGTTGAGCGAGTTAGATGGAGTGAGAGCTGAGCTAGAGTAGACTAAGCTAGAGCTTGAGACCTTGTCAGTTCCACCCACCGTTTGTGAGAACTGCTTGTCAATGAGAATGGAGTTGATCAAGCTAAAAGCTGAGAAGTCCGTCGAAGTTTATAAAGAGTGTGAGATCTGCTTGTCTCAGGTGGAGGTGTTAGCTTCCTTAAGAGAGGAGCTAGCTGATGTTCAGAACGAGAACTTTTACCTCCGTCAGATCCTGAGTTGGATTAGTGCCAGAGAGCCACAGCTCGGCATGATGATCCAGCAGTTCAAGAGACAGGATGGGTTTGGGGTAGGTTACACCTATACCAAGGCTGATTTTGAGAGTGCCATTAGCTGAGCAGTGGAGTGGAGTAAGATGACTCCTGAATAGAGATATCCCAAGACTCACTCCATTGAGTTCTTTAAGGATAGTCAGCCCAAGGATGGAGTGTTCCAAGAACAACCTAAAGCTCCACCTAAGAAGCAAATCTGGGTTCCAAAGCCTAAACCTCTCCACACTTCTGTTGATTCTTTACCTGGACCCTCTCACACCAAAGATGCTACACCCAACACCACCAATCCTAAGAATCCCAATCCTCAACCACATCCCAAGAAGCCTACCTATCACTGTGAGTTTTGTGAGAGAGATGGGCATCTTGAGGAGTTTTGCTTCAGGAGGAAGCGGGTTGAGCAAGCAGAGAGCTCGAGGTGGGCAGGAGCAGTTCTACCAGCAGGGTGGTAGACAGAGAGTTCCTCGACGTAGAGAGAGGGTAGAGGCTAGGCCACGTCGTGTAGGTGGTGGTAGAGGAGTCAGTTTTATGATCGTGCTACGGAGGGTGGTTTCCGTTCTGGCAGAGTTTCAGATCGTTATGGATACGGTTTTGGACCTTGTGGCCGTGATTTTAGGGAGAATAGAGGACCGCGTTTTGGTCCAGACTCATATGATTCCTTCTGCTTTCCTACTTACGAGCAGATGACTCAACACTGGTTTATCACCTTTGGTAAACCTGGTGATCGACCGTTTGCTCCCACTCATGACCATTGATCTTGCAGGATCGAGGACTGGAGGACGTATGGATTATGGATTCAGGATGTTCTCGCCACATGACGGGACGCCGCAGATGGTTCTCCAGCCTCACTCCCCTGATCTCCAAGGAATACATCACTTTCGGGAATAGTGGTCAACGGAAGGTACAAGGTATTGGGTCGATTCACATCTCTGATTATTTCTCTTTGAAGAATGTTTCATTAGTTGGAAATCTGAATTTTAATCTAATTTTTGTTTCACAACTTCTTGAGGATGGTTTAGAGGTTCGCTTTAAGAAGGGCATGTCTTCTGTTGTTGATTCTAGACTACTTTAGTTTGCCGGATCTTACCTTTCGGTAATGTTTTTCGTATTGATTTCTCTAGTTCTTCTGGCCCTTCTCATTGTCTAATGGTCGGATCCTCTTCTGAACTCTAGAAGTGTCATAGAAGGTTAGGTCATTTGAGCTTTGATTTGCTTGTCAGATTGAGTTCTATGGATCTTATCTGAGGATTGCCTAAACTTAATATGGAGAAGGATCTAGTGTGTCATCCATGTCGTCATGGGAAAATGGTTGCCGCTTCTCACGCACCTGTGACTCAGGTGATGACTTCATACCCGGGAGAGTTGTTGCACATGGACACAGTAGGTCCAGCTCGAGTACGCTCAGTCGGTGGGAAGTGGTACGCCCTTGTGATAGTTGATGATTTTTCTCGATTCTCGTGGGTTTACTTTCTAGAGTCTAAGGATGAGACTTTTCAGTATGTTCATGACCTGATTTTGATGCTGAAGAACGAGAACAATGGTCTGATGCGAGCAATTTGTTCGGACAACGGCTCTGAGTTTAAGAACTCTCAGTTTGTCAGCTTCTATAGTGATCAGGGTCTTGATCATCAGTTCTCTACTCCTTACACTCCCCCACAGAACGGCGTTGTGGAATGAAAAAACCGCACGCTAGTCGAGATGGCCAGGACGATGCTTGATGAGCATAGGACTCCTATGTGTTTTTGGGTTGAAGCTATGAACACATCTTGCTATCTTGCTAACCGCATTTTTCTTAGAGCTTACTTAGGTAAGACGTCATATGAGTTGCGGTTTGGCAGACAACCGAAGGTGAGTCACTTGTGAGCTTTTGGATGCAAGTGTTTTATGCTTAAGAAGGGATGACATTTGGACAAGTTTGAGTCTTATTGCTGGGATGGAGTCTTTCTTGGTTATGCTTTGCATTCTAGAGGCTTTCGTGTTTGGAACCTTGACTATCAGCTATTTGTCGAGACTTGTGAGGTTTCTTTTGATGAGTCCATGCCTTCGCTGACTCCTTCTTTTGAGCTTTCTGGAGATGATGAGCTTGGAGAGCCCATCTTCGAGGAAGATGACGACACTCCTGCTGATGATGAGGGTGGGCCCTCTGCACCGCCTGCAGACCCCACACCTTCTAAGACTTCGACTGAGGATGAGGACGGACCTCTGATTACTCCTTCTACTTTGATCGAGCCTCCTCAGCCGAGTCCAAAGGTGCCAGGTGCTGACTCCGGTGAGATGACCTCTCAGCCGAGTCCAGAGGAGCCAGTTGCTGACTCCGATGAGGTTACTTCAGATCACCTAGAATCCCGAGCAGTTCAGCGTGATCACCCTTCAGAGCTCATCATCGGTGATCTTACTGAGAGATCCATATGGTCTTCAGTTGGTTCTCTTTCTATGTTTGCTGAGTCTGCTTTTGTTGCTACTTTTGAGCCTAGAGACGTTTCTCATGCTCTGTCTGATTCAAATTGGATAAATGCCATGCAAGAAGAGCTTGAAAATTTTGTTCGCAATCGGGTTTGGACACTAGTTGAGCTGCCACCTGGATGCAACACCATAGGCACCAAGTGGATGTTTAAGAACAAACAAGGTGAAGATGAAGTTGTGGTGCGCAACAAAGCTTGACTAGTGGCACAGGGTTTTTGCCAAAAATAAGGTATTGATTTTGAGGAGACCTTCGCCCCTGTTGCCCGTCTTGAGTCCATTCGTATTCTTTTGGCCTTTTCTGCTTCTAAAGGTTTTAAGCTTTATCAAATGGATGTCAAGAGTGCGTTTCTAAACGGGTATATAGTGGAGGAGGTCTATGTTAAGCAACCTCCCGGTTTTGAGAACCCTAAGTTTCCTCATCATGTTTTCAAGTTGCAGAAGGCTTTATACGATCTGAAGCAAGCGCCTAGGGCTTGGTATGATCGCCTAAAACAGTTTTTGTTGCAGAAAGGTTTTGTGATGGGTTCTGTGGACAAGACTCTTTTCTTGCTTAGAGATGGCGTAGACTTATTGGTTGCTCAGATTTATGTGAACGATATTATTTTTGGTGGTTCTACTAATGAGCTTGTGTCCAAGTTTCCTGAGCAGAAGCATAGAGAGTTTGAGATGAGTTTCATGGGACAACTCAAGTACTTTTTAGGGCTCCAGATCAAGCAGACCAAGGACGACATTTTCATCCACCAGGGTAAGTACACACGGGACATGCTAAAGAAATTTGATTTTGGTGGAGAGCTGAAGCCACAGATGACCCCAATGGGTACATCTGGAGATCTAGACAAGGACGAGAACGACGTCAAGGTAAACGAGAGAGAGTATCGAGGGATGATCAGATCACTAATATACTTGACTGCTACGAGACCGGACATTCAGTTTGTCGTGGGTGTGTGTGCGCGTTTTCAGTCTTCACCACGCGCATCTCACTGGCAGGCTGTGAAGCATATTTTCAGGTATCTTACTTATGCTCCTGATTTAGGTCTTTATTATTCTGCATCATCGTCTCTTGATTTAGCTGGTTTTTCCTACGCTGATTTCTGTGGGTGCCAGCTCGATCGCAAGTCGACTTCCGGTACTTGCCAGCTTCTTGGTTCTTCGCTTGTATCTTGGTCTTCTCGAAAACAATCTGGAGTTGTGCTTTCTACTACTGAGGCTGAGTGTGTAGCTGCTGCTAGCTGTTGTTCACAGTTGGTTTGGATGATTTCTACTTAGCGGGATTTTGGTTTGTTCTTCCCTTCGAGAGTTCCGTTGTTTTGTGATAGCACTAGTGCAATTAGTGTAGGGAAAACCCATGTCTTCATTCTAAAACCAAACATATTGATGCGTGCTTTCATTTTCTGAGGGATCAATATGAGAAAGGGGTCATTGATCTTGTTCATGTTGATACCCATCAGCAGTTGGCTGATATTTTTACCAAACCCCTAGATCAGTCTACTTTTGAGCGTTTGCGAGGGGATTTGGGACTTGTGTATCCATTTTAGGATACTTTGAGTCAGTTTTTCTTTCTTCTTTATTTTTTATTGAGTCTTTTGTGTGCATTCATATCATGCATAATCATCAATCACATTTTGAGCTTGCTTCTGTTATATGATTAATCTGCTTTACATTCTCTAGCTAGTATATGTTTTTGATTACTTGTCGATGATCATGTTCTGTTTCAGTTCACATGATATATCTGATATTTGTCATATGCATGACTTTTATGCTTTAAAATTGAAAAATGATCACCATTGCTTCTGGTAACTAGCATGTGTAGGCTGAATGCTTTCGCTATCTTTTACATGCCTGGTAGCTAGATCCTTACTTAGATGCAGATATGCAACTTGGACATCTATATGCTTTAAACATGAAAAATGTGCTATAAAAATGATAAAAATTCAGAAAATTGAAAAATTTATGCATTTTTTATGATTATTAGAAAAGATCCAGGTGGGTTTGCTTTGTCACATTGCATTGTTCTGGACTGCTTACCATAACACTTTGGTATGAACTAGAACGGTATAATGCATGCCAAGACCAATGTCTTAAGCTTCTGATGGTCCAGTTTTGGCCTAGGCTTGACTTGGTCGGTTAGCATAATGTTTGACATGCAAATAACCCCTGGCAGAAATGAAAAAAAAATAAAAAGGAAAAAGAAAAAGTCTGAAAAAATTTAAAAAGATGACAAGTTTGCTGAAGCACTTTGCTATGGACAATGCTTATCTTGGTAGATATCAGTTAGCTTTTGCATCTCATGCTTTACCTAGCTTGTCAACTAGAAATTGTGGTGATGCTTTTGTTTGCAAAAATAAAAAAATGCGTGCTAATGAGTCTCCTTAGATATCATCTGTTGCACTGATCATGTCATGTATCTTAGACAATATATCTTTTGCTATACCTGTTAGATGTTGTAATTGCAGTTAATCATATCTAAGAAGCATGTTTTTCACACTCCACCTGCACCCCATCTGCATTCATGGCATATTTTGAGGGGGAGTTGCATTTCAGGGGGGAGTTTGTGTCTATGTCTCTTTAGAGTGCATTTAGTCTCACTTGATGAGTCTAATTGTCAACAAGGGGGAGAAATTTTGGAGTTTAGGGGACATTTTTGGCTTTCTCTGGGATTTATTTCAGGGGGAGTATTTCAGTCTTTTGCCTTTACTCTGTTATCCTTGTTGGTAGTTCTGAGATTTCACTTGTTTTTGAGTCTTTATTTGTGGTTAACCATAATGACTGTTTTCTTGCTTCTGTTTGGCTTTTGGTCATTAGGGTTAAACTTTTATTTTATTCCTTCTATTTTCTTTTGTTTTGTTTTCTTGTTTCTACATGTTTTTGCAGGTTCTGAAGAAGTTCTAAAGAGGGTGTTGACAATGCACTCATCAAGGGGGAGATTGAGAAACCATGTTAAATAACATGGGTTTGATACTCCAGATGTGATGAGTGATTGTCAACGAAAGTCAAGAAGAGACATGAAGACCTGCCGTGTCTGGGGCGCGTGTGACTAAGGTAGACGGGCAGCGAGCGACAGCCGGGCAGAGGAGTCGCGGAGTCGGGCTAGCCCAATCTAGGTACATGGGCTAGGAGCGGCAGATGATCCACTGGTCTGTTGACTGGGTTTGACTCAGGTACACGGGCGGCAAGCGATTGCCGGGCTGAGGAAGCTGCAGGGTCGGGTCGGCCGAATCCGGTTATCCGGTGCGAAGATGGTGGACGCTTTGTCAGTTTCGGCGCAAAACTGACAACCTATGATTATTTTGTTTTTAGGATATTAATATTTAGTTTTTAAGTCCAGAATATTTTTATTTGAGTCGGTTGATTTTTCTAAGGATATTTTAGTAATTTCGAATTTTATTTTAGAGTCAGTGTAATTTACCCTAGGGGTAAATTAGTCTTTTTCATGTATTAGGAGTCGTCTATAAATAGGCCCCTACCCCCCAGGGATAGGGTGACTGTTTTTCCAATAATCAATCTACTATAGTCCACCGCACGGTTTTCATCTGCAAATTTCTATCGCCACCGCTGATCGTGTTTTTTTCGCCGTTGTGCCGTTGTTCATCTTCCTTCTATGTGCACACAAGAAGGCGCGGTGGTAAAACTCCATGGAACGGTCGTGTTGGCGCGTGACAGCAACAGCAGAAAAGCTAGGCAGCGGCAGCAAATTTGCTTTCTCCTTTTTCTTGCGGGCCCCACGACATTGATTACATCTAGCGCACGCAGCCCGTGGTTCTACAGAAGCTATGGCTGGCATGCTAGCTGGCGGGAGCACCTAGAGCACTCATCACGCGGCGCACTGCAGCGGCTGGAAGCAACGCGCATGACAAATCTCTTCGTCACGGGCGGGTCCCACGGTGGCAGCGCACTCAAGTATCCTGAGTGATGGTTTTTTTTGGCGTCTGTGCGGCGACAGACTTCCACAGGCAGCAGCTCAGGCGCGGGTGCCAAGACTACATCTTTTGGCGATTAAAGCCATGGCCAGCAGCAGTCCTTGCATCCTCGACTGGTGCGAAAAAACAAGGCGGCAGGCTCGTGATTTCTCGCTGCTTTCTCCCACGGCGGCCGCAGCGATTCGGCCGGCGATGACGAAAATTTTCACGGCGCAGTTTTTCGCAGATCGGCATGCATGTAAGTTTTATTAATCTCCTACTTTTCAGCTAGCTAATTAAATCGATAGTTATCTGATTTTTAATTAGCATCAAAAAAAATTAATTTGTAGTTAATTTTTAATCTGTTAACTTTTTATTAGTTATCTCGTATTATTTATTTAAGTATCTTTAATCTGCTCATATAAAAGAAAAAAATTTATTAGTCACAGTATTATTTTTATTCTAGTTTTTAAGTATAATATTTTAGGTTTAACCCTAAATTATATTTTTTAATGGTCCATGTTTTATTGATTTGATTAGTATTTTATTTCTAGACTGCAATATAAATATCTCGTTATATATCTAGGTGCTTTTATTTACTGCAGTATTTTTATTTAGTTTACTTTAATATCATTTAATTAAGTCATCGATCATTTTTAGACTAGACAACTTTAGTTCCTATAATTTTCTTTGCTAATATTATTTGTCTAGTTAAGTTTGTTTGGGTGGTGGGATTAGGTCATAGTTTAGCAAGGAATTTTTTTAGGCACCCATTCACACCCCCTCTGATCGCTACTTTCGGTCCTACACTAACTTCGACGTGCGCCCCGAGCCTTCCCTATTCCTGCCAAAGAATGACTAGATCGGTCGTGCGGAGCCGATCAGAATGAAGCCTTCCGTCGGAGGGGTTCGACGTGTGAGGGCTTCTACCGCCCAGACGGCTCTGGCATGAGGGCTTGGACGAGAAAGGACCCTTCGTCGGATGAAGGGCTTCGGCATGAGGGCTCCAACACGTGACACCCTCCGGTGGCTGGGGGATCCGACCCGAAGGGTTCGATGAACCTCGCGCCTACTTGAAGCTTCTGGCTTCGGTAGTGAGACCAAGCATGGGTTTTTCCTGTACAGAAAATTTTCCTCTCCTGACTTGATAGCCATATGCTTATTGAGCCAAATCATTTGTAATTGAGTTGGACTCTCTTGACATGTGAGAAATTTTAAAGTCATTGAAAGTAGTAATTACGTCTAAGCATCTATCCAAGTAACTGTGTAACAAACCATTAAAGCATTGAGCACTTTTAGCTACTTGTTGTACTACTAACAAAGAATCGCCATGCGCATGAACATGTTTAGCACCTATGGATTCTAGCAATTCAAGTCCTAACAATAAAGCTTTATACTCAGCTTGGTTATTAGTAGAGGGAAATTCTAAATGAGCCGAGGTTTCAAAGTACATTCCACTAGGTAATATGAGAACTACCTCGATACCTTGGCCATTCTTACAAGCTGAGCCATCAAAAAAAAGTTTCCATGGTACTACCTCAATTATAGAAATATTGTTACCCCAATTGACATCCACGTGATGATCAACTATAAAATTAGCGACAATTTGGCCTTTCATAGCTCTTAGAAGTTCATATGCCAAATCGTACTCAATTAGAGCGTAAGCCCACTTTCTGATTCTTCCACTTAGAATCGGCTTTTGCAACATGTATTTTATCAAAAACAACTTCCAAATCTGCTAAGTGGTTATTCATAGCGTACGATTCGACTACGACATCATCTATGTATACTTTTAACATAACTCCTAACAAGTCATGAAAGATCAAGTTCATAGCACGTTGATATGTAGCGCCAGCATTCTTTAAACCAAAAGTCATAACGACCCACTCAAATAAGCCGACAAAACTAGAGCATCAAAAGGTTGTCTTGTAGACATCCTATTCGGCCATGAAAATTTGATTATAACCAGTGTTACCATCAAGAAAACTTAGTACCTTGTGTCCTGAGGTGTCGTTGATCAACATGTCGGCTATCGGCATGGGACACTCGTCTTTCGGAGTGTCCGTCTTTCGGAGTGTCCTTGTTCAGGTCCCTGAAATCAATACAACTCGTATTTTGTCGCTCCCTTTCTTCTCTACAAGCACAATATTATCGACCCATTCAGCATACCTGCATGGCCTAATAAACTCAGATTTGAGTAATCATTCTATCTCCTCTTTTATAAGGCCTAAACCCAGGCTTAATAGACAGTCGATGCTCCATGAGCTCGTGGCTTAATCCGGGCATCTCGCTATATTCCCATGTGAAATAGTTGAAGCATGAACGAAGCAATTTTATTACTTTGGCCTTTTCATCAGCCTGTAAATGTTCGTTTACATAAGTCAGCCTTGGAATGCTACCATTGCCTATGTCGACTTCTTCTAAGGGGTTGGTCGATGAAAAACCTTGTCCTAACTTCTCTACTTCGCTAAAGTTTTCGATGGCCTTAGCAATATTGTCTTTAGCAGAATGATATTGCTCTACACGAGACTTTAGCCAATCAAGATTACTTTTGCTAGACATGGTTACTAATTTAGAAATAGTCGTGCTACACCAGCCGGCTTTACAGACACCGGTACGAAATGTCCCCCGGATACGCTAATGAAGTCATAATCCGAAATGTCTCTACCTGATAGACACTCTACTTTGTTGTGGATGGTGTCGATGGACACATCGGCCAATGCTACCTAGGCCAAAGTGTCAGCTGGTATGACTTCTACATCATCATCGTCCCACTGTATTAGGCATTGGTGCAAAGTAGAAGGAATACAACAATTTGCGTGAATCCAGTCATGCCTGAGCAGCACGCTGTAGTTACCTTACACATCAACGACGAAGAATGATGTTGGTAATGTCTTGTTACCTACCATCAACTCCATGGAAAGTACGCCTTTTGCCTCGAAACTCTCGTTGTGTAAGCCGTTGAGCATTAGATTAGTTTTCTTCAAGTCTTCCTCACCCTTGCCAAGCTTCTTCAATAGAGAGTATGGCATTAGGTTAATAGTGGCACCACCGTCGACAAGCATTCTGGAGATCGGCTTCCCGTCAATGTGACCCTTGACATAGAGAGGCTTTAGGTGGCGAGCCGTATCTTTGGGTTTCTAAAAAATAGCATTACGTAGGCCAAGGTTCAACTGAGTGACCTCGGCCTCGTCTTGTAGTAGAGCAAACTCAGCGGGCAGCATGATGACATTGATGTCCATTGCCTGAGGTGGGCATCCCTCGGAAATGGGCATGTAGTCGTCATCGAGCGTGCCGTCGTCGCTCGGACTAGGAGCCGGGTTGGTTATCTCAATAGGCTTGACCCTCCATAACTGTCTTATAGCTGGCCGATTAGACCGGGCTCTGATGCTGGCCTTGGCCGAATCAGGGGACTTACCTCCACCAGGTTTTGGTGAGGGGGCCTTCAGGATTGGGACTTCCTAAGACCCTACTTTGACTGTGATGGTTTCGAGCTCCCTATCCTTCACCTCGTTACCTCCATCTCCCTTGGCTCCGTCCCGTGTGAGTCGATTCGGAGGCACTGTGGATAACTTGTGGACGATGTCTCTCTTTGCCGCATCTGTTTGTCCCTGCCAGTTATAATACTCCGAAGGAAAACAAGGGACAACGTTATTTTGCAAAGGGTACTCGGGCTGCGAGGTGAACGGAGCCCATAAGGTCCCTGCCCAATTGTACGGAGGAGTCATCGGCGGCTCCAGTGGCTTTGCCCACTACAATCTGAACCCACTGCTTGGAGGGGGGCTCGGCCATGTCGAAGGGATTTTGGACCATATCAGCGAAGAGTCATGCCAGGCCAGAGGTATGCTCGGCCACTATGGGCCGAATCCCCCCACTGCTGGGTTCATCTAGAGCAGAGTTGAGCTCGGCCACTGGGGTCTAAACTCGTTGTGCACAGGGTTCGACCACTGGGGTCCAAAGCAAATGTGCGGAGGGTTCGGCCACTGTGGTCCGAAGCCACCACATGGAGGGTTCAGCCACTGCGGTTCGAAGCCACCCTCTGACTGTTTCGACCCCTTCGGCTGTCTTAGCCTTCTTTCACGGGGCCTATTTCCTTAGCTTTTTTCTGATGTTTGTTCAACAACATCTGATATGTCACCTTTGGTTTCTTGCGATCCCTAGCCGAAGGAGATGTGTTAATATTCCATTTCCATACTCGTACTTTAGGGTTTCTTGGTATGAATGTGCATGTTCGCGATTCTCCAATAATGACCGCTTTCCCTTTAGTTGACTCGGTCTGCTCTGGCCAAATCAGCACCCTCTTCTCATTGAGGTCGAAGGTGTTTATGGGAAAGGGGTCTTTGTCCAGCTTCATATTTGGACTAGGATCTATTTCAATCGTCCTTCCTCTATGGCCGATTGAACCTGTCGACGAAAAACATTGTAGTCTTTAGTATAATGTGAATGTGAATCATGCCACTTACAGTAGGGGCATTTCTTTAGCTCGTCGGCAGATGGAATGACTTGGCCTTTAGGAAACTTGAGAAGCTGGTTTTTCAAGAGGAAATCAAATATTTTATCGCACTTAGTTATATCAAATGAGTATTTGACTTCGCTAGGCCGACTCTTAGTGGGAGATGGCTGCAACTCAGAGCAGGTAACGGGTTTCCTCTTAGCATTACAAACCCATTTGGCCGCATACATGTTAGCCCAATCTTCTTCTTCCTCGTCGGAGTGCTCCATAATGTGGACTTCATCCCTAGGCTTGTTAAACATTTTAATAAACTTTTTATCCTTGGCCCAGCCTTCCTGGACCAGAGCCTGTTGTAAGACTTGGCTCACTTCCAAAAGGTTTTGGTTGTCTAATCTCTCTTTAATTTCAGAACGCAATCCGTTGAAAGCTAGATTCACCAAATCCCTTTCTGAAATATTAAGATTAAAACACCGGTTTCTGGTATGTCTAAAGCGCTTGACGTAATCTGAAATACTCTCGCTAGATTTCTGCCTAACCGATGTCAAGTGTGATAGCCTAAGTTCTGTCTCGCCTGTATAAAAATAGTCATGGAACTTTTGTTCCAATTCAGCCCACCTTTGGACAGAGTTTGGTGGGAGCGCCGAAAACCAAGTGAAAGCGGTGCTGGATAGTGAGAGAGAAAACAACCTAAGTTTTAAAAGCATCTGACCCACTAGCTTCTCCACAATGTGCTAAAAACTGATTGACATGCTCTAGTGTGGTTTTGTTACCCTCACCATCGAACTTGGTGAATTCAGGGACTCTATAGCCATGAGGGTAAGGTATCGTACCAAAATGGTCGGGGTACAACTTTCGGTAAACCATAGCTCTATGTAGGACCGAAAGTAGCGACCATAGAGGGGTGAATGGGTGCCTAAAAATTTCTTGCTAAACTATATCCTAATCCCAACACCCAAACGAACTTAACCAGACAAATAATATTAGCAAAGCAAATTACTAGAACTAAAGTTGTCTATCCTAACAATGACTAGTGGCCTAATTAAAATGATATTAAGGATAAACTAAATAAAAGTACTGTAGTAAATAAAAACACCTAGATATATCACGAAATATTTATATTACAGTCTAGAAATAAATTACTAATCAAATGAATAAAGCATGGATCATTCAAAAATTAATTCAGAAATAAACCTAAAATATTGCACGTAAAAACTAAAAAAATATTATTGCGATTAAGAAATTTTTCTTTTTATATGAGCAGACTAAAAACTCTTAAATAAGTAATACGAGATAAATAATAAAAATTTAACAGATTAAAAATTAACTACGAGATTATATTTTATATATTTTTATCTAAATAAAACTAGATAACTACTGATTTAATTAACTAACTGAAAAATACGAGATTAAAACTACTTACCTGCATCATCTTCTCCGCTGCGCCATGAGGAAAAATAAATATTTGATTTTCTCTTAAAAAGTAAGCTTCTCAGGTTACCTAAGGGTCAAGTCATTCCACCCGCCGATGAGTTAAAGAAGCATTCGTACTGTAAGTGGCATGATTCACATTCACATAATACTAATGATTGTAATGTTTTTCGACGGCAGATCCAATCAGCCATAGAAGAAGGACGATTGAAGATAGACCATAATCCGAAGATGAAGCTGGATAAAGATCCTTTTCCCGTCAATGCCGTCGACCTCAGTGAGAAGAAGGTGTTGATTCGGCCAGAATAGGCCGAGTCGGCTAAGGGGAAGGATGTAATTGTTGGAGAGTCGCGCACCCGCACGCTCATACCGAAGAACCCCGAGGTAGTAGTGTGGAAACAGAACATTAATACCCCTTCGGCTAAAGCTCGCAAGAGGCCGAAGGTAACGTACAATATGCTATTAACAAGCATCAAAGAAAAGCCAAGGAAGCAGGTCCCCACACTAAGAAACTAAAGCAGCCGAAGGGTCCAAGACTCTCGGAGGGTAGCTTCGGACCGAAGCAGCCGAACCCTCCGCATGGCAGCTTCGGGCCATGGTGGCCTGACACTCTGCACGGTGGGTTCGAGCCACAATGGCCGACCCCCCCGTACAATAACTTCGGCCCCCGATGGCCGAACCCCGCACCATTTTGGACTTCTCCGATAGGAGGCTTCAGCCCGCACTGGCCGAACGTACCTCCGGCCTGGCAGGACCCTTCGCTGGTGTGGTCCGAGACACCATCAACTCTGCCGAACCCCCTTCTGGGTAACGGGTTTGGCTCTCAGTGGGCAAGGCCACTTGAGCCACCTATGCCTCCACCGTACGACTGGGCAGGAACCCCGTGGGCTCCGTACATATCTGGGTCGGAGTACCCTCCGCAATTTAACACTATGTCTTGTTTTCCTTCGTAGTATTATGGATGGCAGGGACAAACCGATGGAGCGGAGGGGGGCATTGCCCACAGACTATCTGTGGTGCCTTCGAAACGGACAATGCAGAGCGAAGCCGAAAGGTGCAGGCACGCGGAGGCCGAAGTCAGGGAGTCCGAAGCCATCACGATCAGGGTGGGGTCTCAGCAGGTCCTAATCCTGAGGGCTTCATCACCGATGTCTGACAGAGGTAAGTCCCATACTTCGGTCGGAGCCCATGCCGAAGCCAGGTTCGATCGGCCGAACAAGGCCGGTCCGCCTACTGGGGTTCACAACGAAGGCCCCTCCGAACACAAGGTGCACAAGGCCGAAGGGCGCAGTGCCACTTCGGCCATAGTTGATAGAAGCTGAACAGTAGCACCCGACACCAAGCCGCAGCCATCTTGGGCACCTCCAGGCATGTCCAAATCACAGAAGAAACGCCTACAATGACTACAGGCACAGGAGATGCCCGAGAAGGAAGCTGAGGATGAGCGCGACACTATATTCAAAGAAATCCGCCCTCGGCCGGCTACAAAACAGGTATGGAGGGAGAAGCCGGTTGAGATAACCAACCCGGCTCCTAGTCCGAGCGACGATGATGACATGCTCGACGATGACTACTCACCCGTCTCCGAGGGGCCCACGCCACAGGAGATGGACATCAACATCATCACGCTGCCCACCGAGTTCGCCCTGCCACAGGACGAGGCCGAGGTCTCTCAATTGAACCTCGGCCCGCGCAATGCCATCTTCGAGAAGCCTGAGGACTCGGCTCGCCATCTGAAGCCTCTCTACATTAGAGGTCACATCGATGGAAAGCCGATTTCCCGAATGATCGTCGACGGCGGCGCCACTGTTAATTTAATGCCTTACTCGTTGTTGAAGAAACATGGCAGGGGCGAGGATGATCTGATGAAGACTAACTTGATGCTCAACGGCTTCAACGGTGAGAGCTTCGAGGCCAAAGGCGTGCTCTCCATGGAGTTGATGGTGGGCAACAAGACATTGCTAACAGCATTTTTTGTCGTTGACGTACAAGGTAACTACAGCGTACTACACGGGCGCGACTGGATTCACGCGAATTGCTGCATTCCTTCTACCCTACACCAGTGCCTGATACAGTGGGATGACGATGAGGTAGAGGTCATTCCTGCGGATACTTCGGCCCAAGTAGCATTGGCCGATGTATCGGTTGACGCCGTCCATAACAAAGTAGGGTGTCTGTCAGGTAGAGATCTTTCAGATTATGATTTTGTTAGCGTATCCAGAGGACGTTTTGTACCAGTGTCTGTAAAGCCGGCTGGAGTAGCACGGTTGTTTTTGTATTAATAGTCATGTCTAGCAAGAGTAATCTAGATTGGCTAAAGTCTCGTGTAGAGCAATATCGGTCTAGTAAAGACGGTATTGCCAATGCCATCGGGGACTTTAGCGAAGTAGAGAAATTAGTACAAGGTTTTGCGTCGGCCGATCCCTTGGAGGAAGTTAACATAGGTAATGGTAGCATCCCGAGGCCGACTTTTGTAAACCAACATTTAAAGCCTGATGAAAAGGCTGAGGTAATAAAGTTACTTCGGTCGTATGTCGATTGCTTCGCATGGGAGTATAGCGAGATGCCAGGACTAAGCCACGAGCTTGTGGAGCATCGGCTGCCTATCAAGGCCGGGTTTAGGCCTTATAAACAGCCTCCTCGTCGCTTTAACTCGACCGTTTATGACCGAGTTAAAGAAGAAGTAGAGCGACTACTCAAGGCTGAATTTATTAGGCCATGCTGGTACGTGGAATGGGTTGCTAACATTGTGCCTGTAGAGAAGAAAGGGAGCGACAAGATATGGGTATGTATTGATTTCAGGGATCTGAACAAAGCTACTCCAAAGGACGAGTATCCAATGCCGATAGCCGACATGTTAATCAAAGATGCTTCAGGACACAAGGTACTGAGTTTTCTTGATGGCAATGCTGGTTATAATCAAATCTTTATGGCCGAAGAGGACGTCTACAAGATGGCCTTTCGGTTCCCTGGTTTTGTCGGTTTGTTCGAGTGGGTCCTCATGACTTTTGGCTTGAAGAATGTGAGGAGCCATGCTGAATAGCGTGGGCCTCATGGCTCTAGAAGTGATGAGTCATTGTCAACGATAGTCAAAGAGGACTAAAGAAGAGAAGAGATCTGTTGTTTCATGGGCCGCGTGTGACTCAGGTACACGGGCAGCGAGCGACTATCGGGCTGAGAGAGATGCGAAGTCGGGCTGGCCCAATCCGGGTACATGGGCCAGAAGCAGTAGAAGACCCACTGGGCTATTGACCAAGGTTGACTCAGGTACACGGGCGGTGAGTGATTGCCGGGCTGAGAGAGCTAAGGAGTCGGGCTGGCCCAATCCGGGTACCTGGTGCAAAGTCGGTGGAGGCTTTGTTAGTTTCGGTGCAAAACTGACGACCGTTGATCTTGTATCCGACTGTCCAGAAGAGAAGTCGTAGTCGCTACGAAAGCTCAGCTTCCGGATAAGTCATCTGTATCTCTAGGCCCACAGTCAGTCAGTCGTGTCTGTAAAAATACCTAAGGGCAGTAGAGTCTTTTCCTTTATTCCTACGTCTGTAAAAACCCTAAGGGGCTGGTGGAATATTCTAGGCCATTGGGCAGCCTATAAATAGGGCCCCAATCCTTAGGGTTGGACTACCCTTTTGGCTGAAATCAATACTACTCCTTTGGGTCATTTTGTCTCTTGCATTTTCTCTCTCTCTCCTCTCCTGTTTTGATGCGCCGCCAGGTTCTGTTCATTCCACTTTGAATCCTGCGTTCTCTCTGTTCTTCTTAATGCAGTGAGATTTTATTACCTGGATTTATCGTGGAGTGTGCAGCGTTTTTCTCTGGATCTGAAGCTTCGGTTTGACGTGTGCTGTTGATTTTATTCCTGAGAAGGTGCTTCTGTTGCATGTGTTCTTCACGCTCATAGTACTAGTTCTTGCTGTTGCGAGTAGTACTACTACACTGTGGCAACAGTACAATAGTACTCAGGTTTGCTTTTTTCTGCGTAGCTTTTTGATCGAGTTGACAGGGCTAAAGTATCTTTTCTGGCTGTTCTCTGGTGAAGCCCCTTCTCTGTTCGAAGCCCTTCAGCTCCGTGAGGCAGGCTTCGATCTGATATAATCGAAGGCTTTGTTTGAACTTCGAAATTCATTTTGTGTCCTGAGTTGCTAGCTTCGGAGTACTTTTTGAACTGTCAGCATTTCATACTTCGAACGTATGTGCGAAGGTACTCAGAATCGAGCTCTTCGAAGTCCATACTTCGACAGGTTTTGAAGTTGGCTTCGAAGCTTGTCTTTCTATTAGACTTTGCTCAGTGTTTGCATCCGTCTTCTTCGAAGGTCCTTGGTGTGTTTGTTTGAAGGTAGAGTGTAGGCTTCGTTTTGGTTTCTTTGTCGCGTGTCAGCCTTCGCTTCGCTTTCCAAAGGCTGTTTTACTTTGTGTGTGTTTGAAGCCTTACCTTCGAAGTACACTCTTCGAAGCAGGCTCCGACTCTGTCATACTTTGCTCTCATTCACACTCGACCTAGGATAGACAACACACCTTCGACAGACTTCGACTACCACCTCCGAACCAGACTTCGATCGAGCGAAGCAGACATTGACCTCCGTAGCAGGCTTCGACCCAGCGAAGCAGGCTTCGACACTGCGAAGCAGGCTTCGCCAAGTTTCGAACAGGAGACAGATTTCGAACAGTAACCTCTCATTTCATCTTTTGTGCATTTATACTGAGAAGTTTATCTTGCCTTGTCTCTTGTATACTGTTTATTAGTCTATTAGCACTGTATTGGTATTTCTCTGTTTTAAACATCAGTTGCTTCTAGATTGATACCTTTAGACTTAGGCAATCTATTCGTTCTTTGCTGCTTAGTCTTTGAGGTGCGTTGGGTATTGGGAGCAGGCCATTGATTCGAAAGAATTTTTAAGGCGCCCATTCACCCCCCCCCCCTCTGGTCGCTACTTTCGGTCCTACAAGTGGTATCAGAGCGAGGTTAGGGTTTTTCCATACCTTAACCGGTTCTAAACCCCGGTAGTGACCATGACGTCTCCTGGCAAGGTCCCGTCCTTGGAAGCCTATGGCTATAACTATTGGAAGACTCGCATGCGAGCCTATCTCATGAGTCACGGTTCGGACATTTGGGACATTTGCGTTCACACCACGTTTGTCATATTGCCAGTCACTGAGCATGGTACTGCTGGTATCATTGCTCAGCATCTGAGCAACAGTAAGGCTGTGAATATTCTTTTCTCTGGTTTAGGTCCCACTGAGTTTGAGCGTGTGAGCCATCTCTCCACTGCGAGAGAGATCTGGGCTACCCTCAAGGCACACCATGAGGGAACAGCACAGGTCAAGGCTCGGCTCTATCAGACCTACCGTCATGAATATGAGAATTTCACATAGAAGCCGGGTGAATCTGTTGAGGCTTTGTTTGGTCATTTTCAGTCGATCATAAACAAGCTTCGGGACAACAAGGCTGAGGGTGCTCAGTTAGTCTCAGATCATGAGCAGGCGCTCAAGGTTCTCCATACCTTGGACCCAAAGATCTGGGAGATCAAGGTATCTTCTATCATTGAGAGTACTTCTTATGATACCTTGACCATTTCTGAGTTGTTTAGCAAGCTGAAGGCTACTGAGGTTGATCTCCAGCTGAGATCAAATCTCACTGGTTCTAGATCAAAATCTCTGGCCCTTGCTACACCTTCTGTTGATCCTTCCTTTGTGAGCTGTGTTGGGTTCTCTTTGATGTCTATCACTGAGGACCAGCTTGAGTTGTTGGGAGATGATGATTTGTGTCTTTTTAACAACCGGGTGCGTCGTGTCTATGACAAGAGAATGTTCAAAAGACACGACACAAAATCTGGGTGCTTTGAGTGTGGTGATCCAGGACACTTCATCGCCGACTGCCCCAAGCGCAATGGTCACAAGAAGGGCACCGGTGGTGGCTTCCACGACTCCGGCAAGCACGAGAGCTCATCCTTCAACAAGGGCAAGCCGAAGACCAGATTCTTCAAGAAGGCCCTAAAGGACTACCAGCGAGAGAACAAGAAGCGCGACAAGGCCTTCTTCGCCGAAATGGAGAAGAGCTACTCCAAGCGGTCCACGTCTTCTTCCTCTTCATCGAGCTCAAGCGATGAGGAGATCGCCATCAGGAAGGGGAAGGACAAGGACGATCCGGCGGGCCTCTGCTTCATGGCCTTCGGAGACAAGCCGAAGAGCCACTCACACCAGCGCCGAAGATTCCACAAGAGCTTATGTTCAATGGCTCTTGGGGATAAGGAAGAAAAGAGCTCCTCCGACGACTCCGACGATGACGACAACGAAAAGGTATCATCTTATGAGCGCGAAATCGTTGATTTACTTGAGAGCAATCGTCAGGAGTTGAAATATCGGGAAAAACTGCTTAGGGGAGCTAAGAAGAGAATAGATGAGTTAGAAAGTGAGCTTGCCATAGCCAACGGCAAAATTGAGAGTCTATCTTCTTCCCCTTTCTTGGGTGATAGCAGTTAGTGCCCGATGTGTGAGGTGCTTCTGTGTGACTTGTCGACTCTGAAGTCCAAGTACACAGAAAGGGTTGATGAGAGGGACGCTTTGGCCACTGAGCTTGAAAGCGCTCAGCTGGAGCTGAAAGATGCTCAATCCACTATCGTCGCACCCTCTGTTGATTGCCCATCTCATCTAGCTACCATAGCTGAGCTGAAATCCAAGGGCGATGAGCATTTGGGTGATTTGGAGAGGTTGAGAGCTGAGCTTGCGCATACTAGGCTAGAGCTTGAGACACTATCAGTTCCACCCACTGTCTGTGAGAACTGCCTGTCTCTTAGAATGGAATTGATTAAGCTGAAAGCCGAGAAGTCTGTTCAAATAGAGAGTGAGTGTGAGACCTGCTTGTCTTAGGTGGAGGTTCTAGCTTCCTTGAGAGAGGAGCTAGCAGATTCTCAGAATGAGAACTTTTACCTCCGTTCTATCCTGAGTTGGATCAGTGCCAGAGATCCACAGCTCGGCATGATGATCCAGCAGTTCAAAAGGTAGGATGGGTTTGGAGTAGGTTACACCTACACCAAGGCTGACTTTGAGAGTGCCATTAGCCGGGCAGTGGAGTGGAGTAAAATGACTCCAGAACAGAGGTATCCCAAGACTCACTCCACTGAGTCTTCCCAAGCTTGTCAGCCTAAGGATGGAGTAATTCATGAACCACCCAAAGCTCCACCCAAGAAGCCTATCTGGGTTCCAAAGCCCAAACACCTCCACTCTTCTCTAGACTCTCTTCCTGGACCTTCTCAACCCAAGAAGACTACACCGAACACCACCAAGCCTCAACCACATCCCAAGAAGCCCACCTATCATTGTGAGTACTGTCAGAGAGATTGGCATCTTGTGCAGTTTTGCTTCAGGAGAAAGCGGGTTGAGAGAGCAGAGAGAGCTCGTGGTGATCAGGAGCAGTTCTACCAGCAGGGTGGTAGACTGCGTGTTCCTCGACGCGGGGAGAGGCTGGAGGCCAGGCCACGTCGTGTAGGTGGTGGTAGAGGAGACGGCTTTCTTGCTCGTGCTCCAGTTGGTGGTGTCCGTTCCGGTAGAGTTCCAGGCCATGTTGGCTATGGTCCTGGACCTCGTGGCCGCAGGTTTAGGCAGAACCGAGGACCGCGCTTTGAGCCGCGTTTTGGTCCAAATTCTCATGATGATTTCTGCTTTCCGTCTTTTGAGCAGATGGCTCGACACTGGTTTAGCTCTTTTGCTAAACCTGGTGCCGGACCATTTGCTCCCACTTACAGCCACTGATTGTGCAGGATCGAGGACTGGAGGACGTTTGGATCATGGACTCAGGATGCTCTCGCCACATGACGGGACATCGCAGATGGTTTTCTAGTCTCACTCCCCCGAGCTCCAAAGAGTACATCACGTTCGGGAACAGTGGTCAAGGGAAGGTAAGTGGCATAGGCACTATTCGCATTTCAGATCATTTCTCTTTGAAGAATGTTGCTTTGGTTAAGAATTTGAACTTCAATTTGATTTCTGTTTCGCAACTTCTTGAGGATGGTTTGGAAGTGCGTTTTAAGAAGGGCAACTCTTCTGTGTTTGATTCTAGAGGGTCTTTGATTTGCCAGATTTTACCATTCGGTAAAGTTTTTCGAATTGACTTCTCTAGTTCTTTTGGCCCTTCTCGCTGTTTGATTGCCGGATCCTCCTCTGAGCTCTGGAAGTGGCATAGGAGGTTAGGTCATTTAAGTTTTGATCTGCTAGTCAGGTTAAGCTCTATGGACCTCATCCGAGGATTGCCCAAGCTTAAGATGGAGAAGGATCTAGTTTGTCATCCCTGTCGTCATGGGAAAATGGTTGCCGCTTCTCACTCACCTGTGACTCAGGTAATGACTTCGTATCCGGGTGAGCTTTTACACTTGGACACTGTGGGTCCAGCTCGGGTACGTTCAGTCGGTGGGAAGTGGTACGCTCTTGTGATTGTTGACGACTTCTCTCGATTCTCGTGGGTTTTCTTTTTGGAGTCTAAGGATGAAACTTTTCAATTTGTTCATGAACTGATTTTGAAGCTAAAGAATGAGAACAATGGTAGGATGCGAGCAATTCGCTCCGACAACGGCTCTGAGTTAAAGAACTCTCAGTTCGTCAGCTTCTGTAGTGATCAGGGACTGAACCATCAGTTTTCCTCGCCTTATACTCCCCCATAGAACGGCGTTGTGGAATGAAATAACCCCACGCTAGTCGAGATGGCCAGGACGATGCTCGATGAGCATGGGACTCCTAGGCGTTTTTGGGCTGAAGCCATGAACACGGCTTGCTATCTGGCCAACCGCATTTTTCTTAGAGCTTACCTAGGTAAGACCTCATACGAGTTGCGGTTTGGCAGATAGCCCAAGGTGAGCCACTTGCGAGCGTTTGGCTGCAAGTGCTTTGTGCTCAAGAAGGGAGAGCATTTGGACAAATTTGAGTCTCGTTGCTGGGACGGTGTTTTTCTTGGTTACGCTTTGCATTCTCGAGGTTTCCGTGTTTGGAACCTCGACTCCCAGCAGCTTGTCGAGACTTGTGAAGTTTCATTTGATGAGTCCTTGCCTTCTTTACCTCCTTCTTTTGAGCTTTCTGGTGATGATGAGCTCGGAGAGTCCATCTTCGAGGAAGATGAGGATACTCTAGCTGCTGATGAGGGTGGGCCTTCTGCACCCCCGGCAGAGCTCACACCTTCTGAGACTTCGACTGAGGATGAGGGCGGACCTCTGATCACTTCTTCCACTTCTATCGAGCCCCCTCAGTCGAGTCCAGAGGTGCCAGCTGCTGACTCCGGTGAGGTGACTTTAGATCACCAGGGAACCCGAGCAGTTCAGCGTGAACACCCCTCAAAGCTCATCATAAGTGATTTGACTGAGAGGACTTTGCGTTCATCTAATGCCTCTCTTGCTGTGTTTGCTGAATGTGCTTTTGTTGCATCTTTTGAGCCCAGAGATGTTTCTCATGCTCTTTCCGATTCTAATTGGATTAACGCTATGCAAGAAGAGCTTGAGAATTTTGTCCGTGATCGGGTTTGGACACTAGTTGAGCCGCCACCAGGATGCAACCCCATAGGCACCAAGTGGGTGTTCAAGAACAAACAAGGTGAAGATGGGGTTGTGGTGCGCAACAAAGCTCGACTAGTTGCCCAGGGTTTTTGCCAAAAAGAGGGTATTGATTTTGAAGAAACTTTCGCCCCTGTTGCCCGTCTTGAGTCCATTCGCATTCTCTTAGCTTTTGCCGCTTCGAAGGGTTTTAAGCTTTTTCAAATGGACGTTAAGAGTGCTTTTCTGAACGGGTTCATAGAGGAGGAAGTTTATGTTAAGCAGCCCCCCGGTTTCGAGAACCCCAAGTTTCCTCGACATGTTTTTAAATTGCAAAAAGCTTTATACGGGTTGAAGCAAGCTGTCGCGCCCCGATTTAATAAATCAGGACTTTATTGAAATTCCATAGAAAATCAATAAAACAAGACGTTCATCATGCGACCACGTACAATACGGACAATCATTCACGGTTCGTAGACCGCATTAATACAAAAGTGAATAAAGGTGAAGAGAAACTAATAAAATAAGGGTCCTAGATGAACGCCTCCTTCCAGTCTCGCCTTGACTGGGTCGCTACTCCAGACCTTCATCCTCCTCGTAGTAGACGGGCTCTGATGTTGTAAGTCAATGGGGTGAGTACAGATGTACTCAGCAAGCCACCGAATGCAAATATAATGCAAGATAATAACAAGGGAGATAGTGGCTAATTTAGCGGAAGCAGCATAATTGTAAAGCTTTAAATGTGAGCAACTTGATTAGTACGGAAAAATAAACATGTGTGTGTGCATCATCATCTTCTAACTCGAGGGGTACAGTCAGCCCCACCTCGCTCAACAGTCCTTACGTGCCATGAATAACTTGAACATTCAAACAATTGTAAACTAACTGCGAGTAGTCACACAACCCGCCCTTGACCGTGGGCTCGGCTTTTCGAAAAGATTAATTTACTCTGATCAGAGATGTACCACTGTACCCACAAGGCACGCACTCATCACCTACACCGAAGTGTAACGAGATGACCCATCACACGGGAACTCGTGCCAAAACCTTCCATATAGTCCTCCCCGACTCAATAGCACCCTCTTATGGGTTTCATATGGTGTCCCGACGCATCGGAGCCCCACCATACCCCCCCTTGAGCCTCGTCGGTACAAGTCGCCCGCAGGCTAGCCCCTTGCCCCCTCCTCTATGGTGCATCGAGCCGGAGTATTCCATACTTCCAGTTAGGACTTACCCATTAGACTTGTGGTTGGTACGGAAGTGCTTTGCAACAGATCCCGCAGACCGGTCCTTATAGTGCCCCGGGTGCGACAAACCAGTGCCCGAGCTTGCACCCGGAACCCACCATACTTATAACCTAGCCAACTCCAACAGAGTCCAGAGACGAGAATAACAGGGAAATTCATATACAGAATCCAGCTATCTACGACTCGTTCTTTTTAACCTATAGCAGTTGTGCCGGTACATTGGGCACTAGCTAATATTTTTATAGTAGAGTGACAAGGAGTTAAGGCTCAATAAGCATGGCTTGGGTTTGCACACAAGGACAGGGATCTAATAAATATAGGTGTAAGGCTTGAGTATTTGACTAATGCAATATTAACCTATGGGTTATAGCGATAAGTTATTAAAACATGGGCTCAATTATGATCAACTGTTTCCACAGAGATGGTCGATGACTTGCCTTGCTCAGCAAATGGGGATGGAGGAACCTCGGGGTAGAACTCCTGCTCCTCGACGAACTCGTAGTCTTCTCGATACGGAAAATAAACAATACATTCACATTCAATAAAACAGATAAAATTCACCAGATAAAAGAACATACATTGTTGTGGGTGAAGTAATATTTATTATTCTGAGTCTTTACATATAACAGTGAATTTTAACCTTTTTAGGATTTTTTATAATTTATTTTGTTGGAATAGTGATTTATCCTAAAGGGGTTTTATTCATTTATTTATTTATAATATTTTGGGCAATAGAAACATACTGTTTTTATGGCATTAATGTGTAGAGAATAATATTCTAGTTCTAACAAAATTTGAATGGTGAAATTTGGAGTTAAAATGAACAAGATATGAATTTTTGAAGTTTAAACAATTTTCTGGAATTTTATTTAAACAGAAAATAGTCCTTGGTCCACGGTGAACCAGGTTCACCGTGAACCCGTGACTATTCGCGTGGACCGATCAGATCTAGACCATTGGATCAGGATCCAGCGGCCAGATGCGAGGCGGGGGTTTTAAATGAGTTTCAACGGCCCAGATTAAAACGTGGCGAAGGGGTATATGTGGACGCACGGGATCGCTCCAGCGTTTTAAGTCATGACCTACGGCCGAGATTAAACGATACCGGTTTGACCGGATCCGAGGGCCTGGATTAGATCCCGAAGGGATTTAATCCTAGCCCTCTGATCTGGATCGGACAGCCAGGGACCCGTCCGGCACGGCACGAGCAAAAGGGGTGATTACCCCCTTCGTTCTCGGCTCCGGCGGTCCAACGGCGAAGGATTCCGGTGACGGCGTGGATAGGATGTCGACGCTATGGCCAAAAATGGAATCAGTGACGAGAGGGGAACTTGGTCGTACCGGTGGTGGCGGTGGCGGCGAGCGGACGGCGACCGGCGTCGAAGAGGGGCGGAGGAACCGTTCGGGTTCGTCGGCGGCGAGGCGATCTGACGGTCCTCTCGACCAACGGAGTCGTGGCCGAGGACGGGCGGGCTCCGGCGATCACGAAGGTGGCGACGTCGTGGACGGAGGAGGTCCGAGGTGAGGGTGAGGGCTCGCCGGAGGCGAAGCAGAGCAAAATGCCAACCGAAGGCGGCGGCGCTCTGTTCTCGCTCGGCTTGGGTGGCTACGGTGTGGACTGAGTGCGGAGGCCAGAGGGGTTTATATAGGGGTCACCGGCGGCGAGAATGGAAGGCAAAACCGAGGAAACCCGAAGGTTTAATTCCTAATTCCGGCGAGGTTCCTTTTTGGCTCGGATTTGCTTCCATAAGCGCGATAACGCGTCGATTCTTGATGGAAGGAGGTCGGGGCGGTCGAGGAAGGTGATCAGGAGCCGGATCGGGCGAATCAAAGCGGCCGGCGGCGAAAAATGGCAAGGAGATCGCCGGGAAGAGAGAAGGGGGATCCCTTTCCATCGAAGACGATGGATCTGACAGGTGGGCTCCACCTGTCAGCGAGTGGGCGCGAGACAAAAGGCGCCGACAGGCGGGCCACGCATGTCAGAGGGCGAAGGCGGGTGCGAAGAGGCTGACTGGTGGGGCCGAGGCGGGACGCGGGCGGGAGGAGAGAGGGGAGCGGCGCCGACAGGCGGGTCCCGCTTGTCAGTGGGAGGGCGGTGATGGGCTGGGCCTAAAGGCCGTTGGAGGGGGGTTTCGGGATTGAGGCCCATTAAGGGTTTAAAATTGATTTTCGATTTAAAATAATTCCAGAAATTCGAATATTGGGTTAAGGTTTGAATCACTGTTGATAAAAATTTGTAAAAATTCCTAAAATTATATTTTGATCTCTAGTTCATCTCATAAAATTTTCAAGTCCAGATTTTGAGTATTCCTCCCTGTTTGGCTTTATTTGGGTTCTTTTGGGATTTTTCCTTTAATATTAAATTCAGAAATGATTTAAATAATATTTTCTTTTTATTTTATTCCTTTTTAATTTCTGGGGTGTTACAATCGGGTTCCGGGTGCAAGCTCGGGCACTGGTTTGTCGCACCCGGGGCACTATAAGGACCGGTCTGCGGGATCTGTTGCAAAGCACTTCCGTACCAACCACAAGTCTAATGGGTAAGTCCTAACTGGAAGTATGGAATACTCCGGCTCGATGCACCATAGAGGAGGGGGCAAGGGGCTAGCCTGCGGGCGACTTGTACCGACGAGGCTCAAGGGGGGGTATGGTGGGGCTCCGATGCGTCGGGACACCATATGAAACCCATAAGAGGGTGCTATTGAGTCGGGGAGGACTATATGGAAGGTTTTGGCACGAGTTCCCGTGTGATGGGTCATCTCGTTACACTTCGGTGTAGGTGATGAGTGCGTGCCTTGTGGGTACAGTGGTACATCTCTGATCAGAGTAAATTAATCTTTTCGAAAAGCCGAGCCCACGGTCAAGGGCGGGTTGTGTGACTACTCGCAGTTAGTTTACAATTGTTTGAATGTTCAAGTTATTCATGGCACGTAAGGACTGTTGAGCGAGGTGGGGCTGACTGTACCCCTCGAGTTAGAAGATGATGATGCACACACACATGTTTATTTTTCCGTACTAATCAATTTGCTCACATTTAAAGCTTTACAATTATGCTGCTTCCGCTAAATTAGCCACTATCTCCCTTGTTATTATCTTGCATTATATTTGCATTCGGTGGCTTGCTGAGTACATCTGTACTCACCCCATTGACTTACAACATCAGAGCCCGTCTACTACGAGGAGGATGAAGGTCTGGAGTAGCGACGCAGTCAAGGCGAGACTGGAAGGAGGCGTTCATCTAGGACCCTTATTTTATTAGTTTCTCTTCACCTTTATTCACTTTTGTATTAATGCGGTCTACGAACCGTGAATGATTGTCCGTATTGTACGTGGTCGCATGATGAACATCTTGTTTTATTGATTTTCTATGGAATTTCAATAAAGTCCTGATTTATTAAATCGGGGCGCGACAAGATGGTATCAGAGCCGACTTGACTGTAGGAAGCCAAACAGACCTGACCTTAGGACTTATATATATTCACTATATTTTACAAAAGATTACTTATCCTCTCATCTCCCGAGGTTTTCACAAAATTTTCTCTCTTTTGTAGATGCCGGTTCACACCATGAGCGGGACTCTTCGTGACGAGGCCGGATTCATCCGCGAGCTTCGCGTGCTCGTCGACTTTTTGGGGTTTCCCCATGAGCCTGCGTTCCACGGGATTTTCCCCGATGCGAACGAGAGCTACTGCGAGGTCACGGTTGTGATCCGCCCCTCTTCCACGCAGCCACCCTTCTACACCCATGGAGTTGGAGGACCTTCCTTCGTGGTGGCCAGCCAGCGAGCCGCTCTCCAGTCCCTCGCCGAGCTTCGATTGGTCTACGACTGCCACCTCCGCGACACCGTCTACCGCTTCATGCCCATGCGCACACCCGGGAGTCACCGCAGCATCTACATCAGTCCCCTCACCCAGAGCAACTCCGCCATCACCCGCACGATGAGACTCTTGGAGGCCATGGACAACCTCCACACGGAGGCCGTCCTCGACGCAGACAGCCAGCACGACACCATCGACTTCTACCGCCACACTTCGGAGAACCTGACCAGGGAGAACGCCGAGCTCCGTCGACAGCTTGAGCAGAACCCGCTGTTGACCCTTGAGGTAGAGGAGTTGAGACGTCAGAATGAGCTTCTGCGCCAAGGCGCCATGGTCCATACCCAGCTTCGTCAGCAGCTCAGAGAGTTGAAGAAGGACATCGAGGAGATCGCACCTCTTCCGCCTCGCCGGAAGAAACCCATTCAGACTCCCACAGTGAGGCCCAAGAGGATCTCCCGCAGCGCACCACCCGCCGGACCGTCCAGTTCCTCGACCCCGCCCGAGCCCAAGATCGAGCCGTCCCCTGAGCTGCCATAGACGTAGCATGACGATTGATTGTTATTTCTATTTACTTGATTGTATTAGCATTCATGTCACAATATAAGGCATGAATGAGAAAATTAATAAATGTAACCGCAAGAACGGTATCCTTTTGAAATAAAATATAAAGAAGTTCACCAAAATAAATATGTGTACACATTGAAAATTCCAGGATGACCAACACCCAGGGATCAGATGCTCCTCAGAACGGAGGGGATAGTGGCAACCTGCCACAATGGGGAGCCACCGGGCAGAGACAAGCCCCGGTCGCCAACCACCCCACCTTGGCTGAAATGATGGCCACTCAAAATCAGTTGGTCTCAGCCCTCCTGCACCAGATGCAGCAGCAGCAGCAGCAGATGCAAGAGCAGCAGGCTCACTTCTTTCGTCTCCACCAACAGCCCGAGCTGCCCCGACCCGCCACACCAGCTCCCGCTCCCGCAACTCAGCTCTCGGAGTTCCTCCGAGTCCGCCCACCGACCTTCTATAGCACCACCAACCCAATGGAGGCTGGGGATTGGTTGCGGGCGATCGAGAAGAAACTCGATCTCATGACCTGCACTGAGCAGGAGAGGGTGGCCTTCGCCACCCACCAGCTTCATGGTCCCGCCGCTGAGTGGTGGGACAACCACCGCGAGACTCTGCCCGAGGGCCACGCCCCCACTTGGGCGGAGTTCTCGGCCGCTTTTCGTGCCGCCCACATCCCTGACGGCATCGTTGCTCAGAAGCAACAAGAGTTCAGAGATCTGCAGCAAGGGAGCAGATCTGTCACCGAGTATCTGCATGAATTTAACCGTCTGGCCCGGTACGCACCAGAGGAGGTCCGTACGGATGCGGCCAGACAGGCCAAGTTCCTTAGGGGACTGAAGGACGAGTTGTCTCTACAACTCATCTCAGGAGACTTCGCCAGCTTCCAGAAGTTGGTGAACAAGGCTATCATGCAAGAGACCCAACAAAATAAGGTTGATTTGAAGAAGAAGCGCATGATTGCCTTCAGACAAAACCAGGGTATGGCCCAAAGACCCCGTTTTGCTCCACCTCCACCAGCGCCACAGTACCACCCCCGGCCAGTGTATCGCCCGGCGCCACCAGCCGCCAACGCCGGAGCCAGCCAACCTCGTGCCGCTCCAGTCGCACCGACCGCTCCCGCCGCCCCGGCCAAGAAGCCGGAGGTCTTGAGAGACAGGCATGGCAAGCCTGTGGTATGTTTCAACTGCCGCCAAGAGGGACACTACTCCCACCAGTGCCCCCATCCCAAGAGAGCTCAAGGAGTCACCTCCAACCCCGCCGTCCGCGCCAAAGTGAACCACGTCTCCGCCGAAGAAGCCCAGGCTGCACCAGAAATTGTCATGGGTAAGTTTATGGTTCATTCATCGCTTGCAGTGGTATTATTTGACACCGGAGCTACCCACTCCTTTATATCAACTGCTTTTGTGGAAAATAATGCCCTGGACATAAGTGAGCTACCCAGGCCAGTGTTGATAGCCACCCCGGGCAAGCAAACCCTCGCTTGTTCCTTTAGTCCAAGGATATGGGTAGATATCCAAGGCACAATATTTTGGGCCGACCCCATTCTAATAGAATGTCAAGGTTTGGACCTCATTCTAGGGATGGATTGGCTAAATAAACACCAAGGTGTGATAGAATGTGCCCAGAGAAAAGTAACGGTGACTACTGAAGAAGGGATTATGGTCACATTCCAGATGCCCAGCATGAAGGCCGGAAGGACAAGACTACATCAGATTACCTTGGAGGAGATACCAGTAGTCAGTGAGTACCCGGACGTATTTCCAGAGGATCTACCAGGGATGCCACCCAAGAGGGACATCGAGTTCAGGATCGACTTGGTACCTGGAACCACTCCTATTTATAAGCGACCATATCGGATGGCCGCCAACGAATTAGCTGAGATGAAGCAGCAGTTGGAGGATCTTGAAAGGAAAGGCTACATCAGGCCTAGCACGTCGCCATGGGGTGCTCCCGTCATCTTTGTCGAGAAGAAAGAAGACAAGGCAAAGCGTATGTGTGTGGATTATCGCGCCTTGAATGAGGTAACAATCAAAAATAAGTACCCATTGCCTCGGATCGATGACCTCTTCGACCAGCTCAAAGGAGCTACGGTATTCTCGAAGATCGACCTGCGGTCTGGTTACCATCAGTTGAGGATTTGAGAAGAAGATATACCCAAGACGGCCTTCACTACCCGTTATGGTTTATATGAGTGCACGGTTATGTCCTTTGGATTGACCAACGCCCCTGCATTCTTCATGAATATGATGAATAAGGTATTCATGGAATATTTGGACAAGTTCATCGTAGTCTTCATAGACGACATCCTCATTTATTCCAAGGACCAGAAGGAGCATGAGACTCACCTCCGGTTAACCCTGGAAAGTTAAGGGAACACCAATTGTATGCCAAGTACAGCAAATGCAAGTTTTGGACGGCAGAAGTAAAGTTCCTTGGACACATCATCTCTGCACAAGGAATCGCAGTAGATCCTGCCACCGTAGAAGCAGTTACGGATTGGCTGCCACCCACGAACGTATCTGAGATACGAAGTTTTCTGGGATTGGCCT